>JAUCNO010000500.1:10451331-10467981 GCA_032353835.1 Enteromius viviparus | reverse complement strand
ATATATATAATATAATATTTTATTATATAACTTTTTTATTTTTTTATTTTTTTGATGCTGCATGCTGTAGTTGGGGTCAATCCCTTTTTTGACACAAATTGTAAACTAACTTTGTTTTCTTTATTTTTCTGCAGAACTCGTCCGCATGGTCATGAGCGGTTGAAGATAAAGACCACAACTCATTCGTTCGTCTTCTTTTCTATGTAATAATTTCTTTATGTATTTTTTTTTTCTTCCTATTCATTCCATCACCTTCATTTGCTTAATGGCTTCAGTCCTTCGCTTGTGTTTGCACTCATTTGGGTATTATTATTAGAAGTGCCTTTATCTTCTTTAAGTTCCCATTTGACTCCCCGAGAGGTCCACCTCCTGTCCTGTGGTATTCAAACCATATAGCGATATGAAAAAGATATCTTGTGTGCTGACTGGTCTGCAATAAACCTCTCGATACAGCACATTAGCAGCGTGTATGCAATATCCAGTGTATCCTCAGGCATCTCTGCTGGACTGTGCTGTAGTAGAAATGTCGTGTCTGGCCAGACTTTTATTTTTGGCCTTTTCAGAATAACTTTTTCAAATTAAGAAATGATGGATCGGAAATGCAATAACATTTTAATTAATTTGGAATGTTCTCACTGTCCAATAAAGTACATTTTAAACAGACACTGTTTGTCTTGTGGGTTGTTTTGTTTTAGAAAGCACAAAAAATGGTTGTCGCTCCTGTTTGCAGACAGATGGCAGTGTTCTTCCACTTGTTGAAAGCTGAACTCTCCACCCCTCGGTTGCTTTAATTGATTGTGGTTAATTGTAAAAACCAAGCTGTCTGAAGTGAAATTAGAGCAAATTGCTGAACTTCTTTTGCAGTTAGACTAACACAATTCAAATGATTACTATTTGGTTTCAGGTCAGTGATTTAAATTAGAAGTAAATAATGTTGGCACTAAGATGTTTAGTGTCTTTGGGACTAATTTATCTCAATTGCAAGGGCAAATCTCAGGCAGACAGGCATAGTGGGTTTTACAAACTTGTTTCTTCATGCACATCTGATCATTTAGAGCTGCTTTTTTTCTGAGGAATTTCAGTGGAAATTTAAAGAATAACAAAAAAAAATTACCAATACATGAATATTTAATACAGCTAATTTGTTTGTACACATATTGTGATTTTTACTGTATAAATAAAATAAAATATATGAAAGAAAAAATATATTCAAATCACTGCTTCAATAAAGATATTAAGTAGGGCTACTGTTTTTAATATGAATATTTCGTGATCAGCAGATAATCATTATGATTTTAGAAGGATCATAACACAAACAGTAAAGCTGCTGAAAATTCAGCTTTGCCATCACAGGAATATATTAGATATTAAAATGGGAAAAATACATCATAAAGTATTAACATTTATTTTTAAAACACTTTGTATTACTGCCTAATTTTTTTAGGCAGTAATACAAATATTACTAATGTCTCCATAAGTGACCACATATCTCTATTAAAAATAGTGTTTTTTATATATATATATATATATATATATATATATATATATATATATATGTAGCTAAAAGAACATCACATAAGATCTGAGGGTTTGTTTGGGTTCGCTGAAATAGCCCATGATGCATTGTGTGCCGAGTGGAGCCCATCAACAGCTCACTGACCTTTTCTCTCTTCGCTCGGCAGCAGTCAGAACTATTCCCCCCCTCATTAGACGGCACATACACTCTCCGAGCAAGAGCCAGAGAGCCAAGTATCATACACCAGCGGTGAATAGGTCCTCCACTAATTACTGAATTCATTTTGCGCGGATGTGTGTGTATGTGCATGCAGGTCTGCTTCTGCGCGCACTTGTGCGAATGTGGTGGAGGCAAGTGAAGTGTATTGATTATTTTAATCTGCCTATTTGTGAGTCTGTGATCCTCGTGGCTCTGTATTCGACAGGGGAATCACTAATGGGCCTCAGCGCAGGCCGCCTCAGACCTCTCCCCGTCCAATTAACTTTCAACTGGAATCTGGCAGCAGAGCGCGAGGAGGCTGGCCGCGGACACGCTGAGATCCTCCACATATTCCCACAGGCTGCAGATTCACCAAAGCCTTAAGGCCGGAATGTCATTACCTCTCGCTTTTAATTAAAGGATTCTCTCTTCGTTTTAGCCCTGACAAGCACAGGTAGAATCCTAGTATTGTTCTTGTCGTTGTTCTCGTTTTGTGCGTGTTTTGCTTTCTCTCTCTCTCTCCAAGACACTGAATTTTTATTTGAAATTCGAAAGTTTTTTTCTAGAATGTTTATAGTGGAGAACACGCATGACAGAAGTGATGTTTGCTATATTTATGTTATTTTATTATACACCTAACCTGTTTTATATAGTCAGCTGTACAAATACATTCAAATGAGACATACTTCAATGTTTTTTTATTATTGAACTGTATTGATGTTATCGCTTTATTTGCACATGGCTTGACTTGTATCTATAACTACTTCGTGCTGTATTTCCCACAAAGATTTTTCAATACAGCACATAAACATTTAGTTTGCATTTAAAATGTTTAATGCTACATTCTTGTCAGATTTATCATTTTAAACATTTAGCCTTTTTATTATTTAGGATCTGTCCTAAAATAGCAACCTTACTGGGCTTGATATCACAGGAAAATATACAGAGCTTGATTTTTAATTTATAACCTTAAAAACATAATATTAATCACTGTGGAAGTATATTGACAGCAATGGCCCTTCTCTTAAATTCAATTTTGCTCTTTTGATATCAAAAGCACTTTAATAATGAATAATTTCTTAGAATTTTACATCTACTCACCAACTTCCTCTAAAGTGAAAATCTACAATATCTGTATAAATAATTATATCATATAACGCAAAGGATATGAAATGTACTTTGTCAGAAGTGGAAAATGTTTGCTCCAATTTTAAACCACCTAACATGCAAAGTTTTGTATAACCAAGTGTACAAATGTTACATAAAAATGAGGCAGAGATATTTGAGTATTATTGAATTGTTTATGAATAGGGGATGTTTTTGATGTTTTAACAAGTTATTTATATATTTGTTTCAGTGTATTTGCACATGGCTTGACTTAGATCAACAACTCCTTATTTAAAAACATGAATACAGGGTATGAATATGTACTAAAAAAAAGTTTAGGGATAAAGATTTTTTAGATTTATCATTCAAACTTTGGGCCTTTTCTATATTGTGACTTTTTAAAATTATACATCAACCTTACTGAGCTTGATTTATACATTTCTAACTTAATAAAAACAAACTCATTGATCACTGCGAACATATATTCTCTTTTAATTCAATTTTGCTCATCTATTATACTCTTAAAATCCAAAAATCAATAAATATACAATTTGTGTATAAATAATTTATCATTTAACATTGCTGCTAAAATGTACTTCCTTATCATGAGTGTAACATTTTCATATTGATTTAAAAGTTTTACACTGTAATATATTTTATTAAATGTAACCTTCTAAAGAGCACTAATAATTTCATTTATTTGCGTAATTAAACCATCATGCGGTTTAAATTTGAATATTGAAGAGCCTTATCGGCGTAAATCAATATATCACTGTTCCAGTCCGGCCCAGATTATTTAGACTCATTGGAAATCTATCTGTTTGGTTGTAGTGAGTCACTGTGTGCAGTCACTTTAAGTCAAATGAATTGAACAAGAGGACTTAAATGAATCATAAGCCCTGTGACATGTGCATGTAGATATATAGGTGCCAGTATCAAACCACGGCTGCAGCGAGTGAGTCAAAAGTACATTTTACGCACTGGTTTTATTTCAAGTCCAGCCATGTGTAAATCAGCTCAGTTCACCATCAAGCATGTTGACTAGTAAGTCTGAATCTGGTTTTGATCGACACACAGAATGGAGACAAGTACACTAACAAGTACACATGAAAATATAAGTGTGTCACTGTCCAGGATAGATATAGACATATATTTATATGCGTTTTCATTTAGGTTTGGGAGTAGTGTATAATGTAAGATAGTTATAATTTACACACGTACAAACAGCGTGTCGGAAATCCTCTTGCTTTATGAAAGGAATCGGTTGGCGTTATGTCTGTGAAGCCCTTCTGCTCCGTATAAACTGCGTCCATTTCTTTCAAGCCTGTTCGGTGCGTGTATGTAACTGTGTGAGTGTGTGTTTGAGTGTGTGTGTGTTCATACACAGTACATCTGAGTGCGTTGAGCAGGTCAGTCAGCATAGATGAGAAAGCCGGAGAATGTGCTGTATTTGTTGGTGTTTCCTCCGTGGACTTTCCCTCCGTCCAGCTGCACACAGACCTCATCTCCCACATCTAAATGCAGGATCACACTGTTGGAGGCGTAGTCGTAATTCTGATCAGCATCCTGGGCAATAGCGCTGGCCCTCACCTGTCACACACCGGAGAAATGGAGCCTCGGTTAGAGGAAGGACAGAGAATTTACACGTAGGTTCTCAATAATCCAGCATGAATGATACTGAAATGTGCATGATGCATTCATAAGTGTTCGTAATCTTTTAGTAATAAGCATTAGACCATACACCAAAACTGTTAACTAAAATCTATCCACTTAAAAAAGATTATAGATATCATGGTAAAACTGGGATTTTGTGTGTTTGATGATATGCAACAGGCAGTGGAATTTATTATGTAAGAGGAAATTAATAGGTATAATTAATTTAATTTGAAACCTATAGAACCAAAACAATTAATTCAATATTATAACAAATAAATAATTTAATCTTTTTCATCCTAGAAATAATAAAGCTAATCATTAAAAATAAATATCTGATTGCTAAAATTAAAAAAGAATTATTAGAAAAAAAAGAATGAATTTTTACGTTATTATTTATTATAATTTAATGATTTTTCATTTTAAGGGAAAACTAAAAAAAAAAATTGCATATCCAGATTGCATAGACCACTATTACACCATTTCAATTTGCAAAATAATAATGTTATCAACTAATGAATAATGTTTGGTAACACTTTACTATAAGTTTCATTAGTTAACACTTGTTAAAACATTGGTTAACATGAACTATGAAGGAACAATACTTCTACAGCATTAATTAATTTTAGTTAATGCTAATTTTGGCATTTACTAATACATTATTAAAATCACGAGTTGTGTTTGTTAACATTACTTAATGTACTGTGAGCCAACTTGAACTAACAATGAATGATTGTATTTGTATGAACTAACATTAACAAAGATGAATATAATACTGTAATAAATGTATTGTTTCCTGTCTGTTCATGTTAGTTAATACGTTAACTAATGTTAAAAATAAATAACACCTTATTGTAAAGTGTTACTAACTCCAATACATTTTATAAAAATTATTTATTAGATTAAATATTTCATATTAATTATACATTAAGATTGCATATTATTCATATTAATAACACTGAAAACAACATGAAACTACATAGAATGATTTAAAAGGAACACATTTCTGGTAAACATTGATACAGTGGTGCTGATGGTGCTGTTATAAGATACTTAAACCTAGCAAAATACTGCAATAGACATATCTTGACACACAGATGCTCTCTTGACATGAAAGAGGCCTTGTTTTATCATCTCTACGGCGAAGGAATGGAGTCATTATTAAATGATACTGTGGCAAGGGCTGACCGGGTTAAATGGATGGGGCTGCAGATAACCTGCTGACCTCCACCTCGATTGAGAAAGCAGTCACACTCTCTCCTATTAATCTACTGTATCGTGTAGCCAAACCTATATAGGTGATGCTAAAACTGTACTATACCCCTTCCTTTACTGACCTGTTGAATTTAATCGCAAGCGCACGTATCACACAAACCGCAGTGAGACTGTTTACTGGAGACACGGACTCATTTAAATTCTGCTTGAGAGATCAGCTGTATCGACTCCCAGCAGTGGATCTCAAACTTGTTTGTTAACATTTTAAACTGAGATTAGTCAGACAGACGTATATTCCTGCATAGAGATGCAATTAAAAAACAAACACAAATATATTTCCATATCCTTGCAATGTGGATGTGCAGTTTTAATAATAATAATTTTAATAATATAGTTGTAATAAATATGATTAATTATTATCAATTAAATATATTAAGGAAATAATTTAATTATAATAATAATAAAGTTTATGTTCATATTTTAAAGTAAATATATTTTCCTATTTTAGTAATAATTGTTATTATAATTGTTATTATATATTATAATAAATAATTATTTTAATTATAATAAATAAATATATTAAACAAATAATAAATACTACACTACTACAAATAATGCCATTTTTGCTACTTTAATTTATGTTTTATATATGATTTTAAACTTTTAGATTAGTCAGACAGACGTATATTCCTGCTTAGAGATGAAAAATAATAAAGAAGTGCTAAACAGACACAAATATAGTTCTATATCCTTGCAATGTGATTTAGACATCATGTCTTGGTATCTGATCTATGCTCAGGTATTCTAAATGGAAAAAATGGGTAATGTTTTAGCAGACAGGTGTCAGATGACAGACAGTGATTGTCAGGCATTTCGCTCGGCCGTGTTATAGCCACTCAATCTCTGTCAGGTTTCCTAAACATATGGAGCGAGTCTATCATATAAAAAAAATGCAATAATATGCATGGTGTCAGTAAACATCCTCATACAACATGCCATCACTCACTCAAATGCTTCTTGTTTTAATGGGTGTGTAACTCCCTTGAGAGACACCCACAACCACAGCCCACATAAAACACACTGACCCCAGACAGAGATAAACTCCCTCCCATATCCATGATCTAATAACCCCACTCTATTACCATCACGATACTGTCAACATCCGCACGATGTCCTGAGCGGAGACTACCGCCATTTAGATGCTTTATTGAATACCAATCTGTATAATGATGTTATGGAGGTTTACAATGCAGCACTGCAGTACAAACATATCAGTTTTAAATTGATTTTGCATGGCAGTAATATATATTTGTCATTTGCAATTTGAAAAATACCCTTGCACATTTTCACAAGCTGTGTAGAGACATCTTAAAAATGAATGAGCAGTTATCAGCCAATATTGCATTTACATCAGTTATTTTATGTGTTTAATAATTGATATGTACATGAACTGATTTTTAAGCTTTTTTTTAATATATCACAATAATATAAACAACATTTTATATCAATACATAAATATATTTGATTTATAAACAACATATTTGTATAAATAAAATATGTACATACATGTGTTTTTTATTTACATATACATAATAAATATACACTTTATGCACATATATATTATGTAAAAAAACAATTACTATGGATGTGATTGATCGTTTGACAGGACT
Organism: Enteromius viviparus; assembly: GCA_032353835.1. NCBI lineage: Eukaryota > Metazoa > Chordata > Actinopteri > Cypriniformes > Cyprinidae > Enteromius > Enteromius viviparus. The sequence continues at coordinate 10,460,622 of JAUCNO010000500.1, read as the reverse complement.
AGTTTTAATAATTATAATAATAATTATTATAAATATTATTAACCATATTAATTATGATATATATATTAATGAAATCATGTAATAATAATAATAATACAGTTTATGTTCATATTTAAATGTAAATATATATAATATAATATATTTATATAATATAATATAATATAAATATTTTTAGGAATAATTATTATAATTATCAAGTTTTATTATTTTAATTATAATAAATAAATTAAATCTATAAAACAAACCATATGCAAACCAATGCAGTTTTTACTATTTAAATTGTCACATATATTACACTTTAAAAAAATAATAATATAGCCAAATGTTTTAAATGTGTTAAAAATCATATCGTCAGCTGAAGATATTCGTTGTGTTGATGTGGGACGTGAACAGCATTTTTGGCTTATCCAAGTGCAGCCTGCATCTAACAGTTGTGTTGGGTTGACAGTCCCGAGAAACAACTTTTCCAACTATTATCTCATGTAAACTTCAGAAACAACCACACAGTCTCTCACATCAAGATCTAGCAGCCTTCCTTTGACACACAGGCCTGCTCAATAATCTAAATATTGAGTGTGTGTGAACGCTGTCACTGGTGTGTGTGACCGAATACCAATCAGTGCAGCAACATTTTCTTTATAGTACACATCAAAGTACGTCATACCTGAATAATTTTTACTGTAGTGCCACAATGACCAAAAATTCAGGGGCATGCACATCCTTTCAAGTCTGACAGTGACGGCCTGGCCTCCTCTCCCTATCGACACACAGTGTATGTCATTCTCCTCATTATTTTGGCTAAGTGGGCAAAGGGGCAGTCTCTCCCTACAGCATACCCCCTTGTTCGATACGACAACGCGAGCGGTCATTTTAATTAGCTGACATCCGGCGAACACCATTTAAGACCTTTCTTGGCTTCCATTGATTCCCGTCTTGTATTTTTGGGAACAGTTGCACCGAATCTGAGCGCCCGGGGTTTAGACATCTCCCGCAAAGCACGCTTGTTAGATGCTTCCCGGCATTTATCAAATATAAGTGATATGAAAGCTTGTCTTAGAGGGAGAGGGAGAGAGGCATTTTAGGATTACCGTTGACTGCACTGGAGATGGATATTGACATGGGAGCCGACTACTTGTGAAGCGCCACGCTGACTTGAGCAGGGACCCTCGGGCCTGCTGGGGGCTTGTTCTGCCAGGCCTTTTCATTACAGGGAGGGGAAGGACGGAGGGGGGCCGACGTTTTAGACATAACCAGAGCCGAGGAGAAAGACGGGGGTTGAAGGAGAAAATAGGAGGGGGAGGTTCTGGTAACAGACTGATCAAGCAAGGCTATTTTGTGAGATGCAAGGGTATATGAAGTCTTGTTTTTATCAGTGGTGCCGTGCTCCAGCGGTAATAAAACTGACAGGATTCATTCTCCGTGATATACAGACCTCTTAGAGCGGAGACAATGGAAAACTAGCTCTTAAACTTACCTAAGGGACCCGGCACACGCGTGGGGAGGGAAAAAACTAAAGCAAAAAAAAAACAAAGAAAAGAAAAGAGGAACATTTATTGAATAGCTCCGTTTTTGCCTCAAAGGGAGAATAAAATTTCTTTAGAGAGTTATGCTTAATTGGCATACTGTAAGAGCGTGGCATTGCATACTAATAGTCCAAGTGTGCACTATAACACCGGTTAAAGGCTCTGTGAACATCGCTGTATGGATATAATCAAAAGCATTAGTTTACCTAAAATCGGATCATTTTCATCCTCGTGTTATTGTTAAAACCAATATAGCACAACAGAAGATGCAATTAGCCAATTGGTCCCCGTTGATTGCAAAACATCCATTATACATGTCAGAATTGTCATTTTTAGGTGAACTATAGCTTTAACAACTGCCCCCATGTAAACATAAATAAGGGTGTCACCTATGCATTCCATTTGACTAATTTGTCATCAGTTTATACCATTTTTCTTAAAACTATTTGGTTATTAGAGGCTGTGCAATTAGGGATCACCACAATTAGAGATTACCAAAGACACTCATTATATTTTTACTGGACTATGTACATGTCACTGCACCGGGAGACATTTATTAGAGCAGGTACTGGTCATTAACAGACAGGCGATGGCATTTTTAACACTAGCGTGTGAAAGAGCTCGACCTTTTGGAGGTCTATTAAAAGAGCGTGTGACAGGTGAAAAAGGAGGAAAAGAAATGGTGGAACGATTAAGCAACAGAGCGGACGGAGTGTAGATTAGTCTACTTTGAACAGAGGTTTAGACTGAGGGTTTGGGAACCTACATGAGGGATCATCAATTTAAAAGATTAACAGCACACGATAAGTTAATGATGAGGAAGAAGCATGTAGATGCTAAATCAGAGATGACACACAACCCTGGTGTCATGTTTTGACTCGCATTAGCATTAAGGCAAACAAACCATTATTCAACAAGCACAATAAAATGCCACCAATAACGCTAGCAGCATCAAATCCTTTCAACAAATCTCTTTATATGTTTATAGATCTTTATGCAGTTATGGCTGAGGTTATGTGACGTGTACGGCATAAAAATTAGCAGCTATTATTAAAAGACGTGCTATTTTTGACCCTAACGACATGGGGACTTTTGAGGATGGGATGTGACGAGTTCAAATCTTCCCTTGCATGATCTGTGATCCAGTAGCTAATGTACAATGATGAAATTTCATTATGAAAATATTCTTCAGTGGACTATTATAATCCTTTTCATGTGTTACTCAACAAATGAATTATTGTAACAAAAAAAAAACACATTCACCTACTCTGATACCCTGGAATAAATAATAAACAGCGCCAGTTAGTAAGCAGATCATTGATTTTATATGTATACAAAAACAAACAAACAAAAAACTGAAATGGATTGTTTCTGAATAAAGAATTTTCATCATAAACTATTTAACATTGTTTGAAAGCCTACATTTTTGTCTAAAATTATAGAACAAATAATATTTGTTGTAATGTACATATATATACGTATATATGTTTCTAATAATTATAATAATATGTAGAGTACACTATATATACATTGTCAATTAAAAATTTTATTTTAATGTAATTACACTTATTAATTGACTTTTTAAGCTAAACATCCGTCTTTTAACACTTTTTTAAATTCAAAATAAATAGGAAGTAAAAAAAGCATGTATGACAAATCCAAAATAGTGAAGTCAAATTTTGACCTTTAAAAAACATAGGAAAAATGTAATTAAAGAAGCATAGTGAAAACTGAATTTACTCTATTCTTTAAATTTTTTCCTTTAAAATCAGGAAAACTACCTGCAATTGAATCTTCATTCTTTAAGAAAAGATTTAAATTCTATCAACATTTCTTTCGTTTTCAGTCCCGCTGACCTGTGACTTTCCATGATTATCGTTTTCATTTGAAAAGGCACAAAAGGACGCTAACTCGAAGACCATTCAACAGTGACACTCCCGGGACACTTTAGCCTCACACGTCTGAAGTCCGACAATAAGCAAACCATCACAACCGCACCAGTCGGTATCAAGAGACCAGCTTTCACTAGCTGTCAAAACCAGCGCACAGACAATGATCAGCCAGATGGTCACACGGGCCTGCAACACACATGCCACCCTCTAGAGGATACCTGAGATACTTTTTTTCTCTTAATTAGCACCCTAGCATTCACAGACAGTCATAATTAGCAAACAAATGCTAATGTCAGGATCTGGTCTTTTTATCTTTAAGACGCCTTGTTAACCTGTCAAACCATGAGATGTTTGGCACTTCTCCATCTGTCTGTGGCTATGTATTCACTTTTGTCCATGAGTATAAGAATCCCAGAAGTCTTGTCTCTCTGCCCACTGTCTGCAGCTTTCTATTAAGCCATCTATCTTCCTTTCCTCCCCTGATCTTTCTGTCAAGCAGCCTGGGTGATTTTGCTATACTCTTAACTGTCATGGCTACCCTTGCGTCCTTCTCTTGGCCTGTCTCACAATTCACTTGTGCACTTGAGCTTGTGGGCCGCCCACTGGGGTGCCATATTGAACATGGCCTCCACACCGAAGATGCGAGATGACTGTGTCAAAAGTTGTTTTTTTAAAATGAAGGATAAAATGATAATATATTTCACAGCTTATTTTTTTCTGTTCTGGTTTGTGAGTGTTTCATCAAAGGGCACTTTTATTTATGTGGGCATATATATATATACATTTTAGAATAAATTATTTTTAATGTTTTTTTATTAATCTGAATAAATGTTTATTTCGGTGATTTGCAAAGATCATAACTAACAAAATTATATATAATTTCTATTAAAAATGAAATAAACAAAAAGAAGTATGTGAATCAAAATATGTACATAAAAATGCAAATAATAAAATTGCCTACATAGTATGTTTACAAAAATTATTCTGCTTTTAAGGTAATATGCTAACACTTGAAACACTTCTAATGTAACATATTATAAAAAAGCTTTAAAACACAAATATTTATTCATATAAATTAATTTTTTTAACTCACAATTTAATAATAAAGGTAATTTTTAAGAGTGTACAGTTTCATTTCTGAATGAATCAATGTCTTTGAAAAAGTCGTCTTGTTGCCACTATTGTAGTTTTTTTTTAATATATATATATAAATTTGAATCGAAATTGTTTTTTTTTTATGAATATTCATAAAGCTCTGTTTATAAGTAAACAAAAAAGAAAGAGAAATAATGTTTTAGTAAAAATGTACTTAAAAGTGCTTTTAGATAAAAAAACACCCTGTATGTATATTTAATAGCCTTGACTAAAATGGCACAATGTTTATTCTCCACTTCAAAACCATTGAATCTCTGTGATCTCTGCGTTTTGGAAACTGGCCTATAATATTTAATAGACATTCAAAAATAACCTTTTACAAATTAACATAAACCTCCTAATCCCAGCGGACCATTGTCTGCTTTCGGATGACACTTCTGAGAATTCCAGTCTCTCAGCATCTGTCAAAAAATCTAGCATCCTTTTCACTTTTACATGCTCTGTACTTTGCATAGGTAGCTGCACAAATCTGCATCCAATGAATTCTTTAAAATCCTAAAGGCTACAAAAACTCACAAAATTGGCTGTATTCTAAGTGCTTGGGGAAGTACATCGTTCCATTTGCAGTTTATTTGGTTTACTAGACAGTTAACCCACATATTCAACACAGATTACATTTCAGTCCCCACAGAGGAGTATAGCAGTGCCACCTGACGTGCTCGAAATGGACATAATTGAGTGGACCGAAAAGATAATTAATGAGCAATCAATGAACATGCAATAGAAGGGGGCACGTACAGCATGCAGGGGATTCAATCTAAGAGTTATGAATGATTTAACAGGGGAAGCAGACTTGCATGACAATACAAAACTGTACAGGTTGGACCAATTTAAACTACTATGACTCTAACCGCTTTTACAGGTGGTCCACTGTATTAAGCCAGCATGTGTTTTTAACAAAATACCACCAGGCTTTCATTGCGCAGTGAAATACAAATAAACATTTTATAGTGTGCTTGCGTAAAAATGTTCATAAAAGAATATGTTACGATAGCCTGTCAAATAAAAAGGTCCAAGAGTGTGTTTGGATCTACAAAGGTCATAGAGTCGCTTAAAAACACTACAGATAAACCTTTTCATGTCTCGCTCATTCCTGCCTTCTGTGTTTAATTAATGTCAAGGGATTGCGAGGATGAATGTGGAAACTGTTAATTTTTTGCACATTCATTATTTAACTGGCAGTAGACCACACCATGACAGCTCCTGGCTGCTGAGTCGTATGACACATTTTAGGTGTTGAGTGAGATGTAAATATGATGTTATTACATTGTCAAAGCATATGGCAATGCAGCTGAGATAGTTTGGACACACAGATAAGATATTAATGTCACAATGTTCTTTTTAGTCTTCTCCTGGCCATCCTTGCAAAACAATACATCTGCATCCAATTTGCTTCCATCTTTTTTAGTGCGATGGTAATCAATTATATAACTTAATAGGAATTTTAATAAGAAAAAATCTCATAGTGCAACTATTCTGACTGCTCTAAATGAAGTTGACCTTAGTGGTGAAGCTCAATGTGGTTAACTGAGGCAAAGAGAAACTAATTCCTGTATTTGACTGCACACATAATGTCTATAATAAAGCCTCAAAAATGTAATTTCAGCCTTTTCTCACCCCCATATCATTATAAACCTGTATGCACATTTTTTTCTTCTGTACGGATATTTTGAAAAAAGTGGGTTTTCTTTTAGTGTTGTTTTGGACCCCATTGATGTCAATTGTATGAACTGAAACATTCTTCAAAATATTTTCATTTTTTGCTGCTTAAGCAAGACAGTCATACAGGTTTGGAATGACGTAAGTGTGAGTTCATGATTACAGAATTTTTCATTTTTAGGTAAAATATATCATTGGTTGTGGCTGAAACAAAATGAATATTCTTACCTGTCCGTTCTTCTTCAGATCTGCCCACATACTGGTCCCATCTCCTCCTCTCATCAGGACATGGTATGTGAAGAAGTAGATACCAGGCAGTGGGCATGTGAATTTTCCAGTGCTGGGTTCATAGTAGTTGCCAACATTGGTCACCACATCATCAAACTTGAGCACATCAGTGCCTTCATGTTGCTTGCGCAAGCCTGCGTAAAACGCAATCTTAGGGCTGTAGAATGACGGCACGTAACCTCCAGGCCCAGGACCCGGGGGCCCTTGTGGACCTGGCTTTCCTGGCTCTCCAGGTGGTCCTCGTGGTCCAGGAGGTCCTGGGATTCCCGGAGGTCCCCGATACCCAGACTTCCCTTTCCGGTTTGGAAAATCAGGAGGTGCGGGTGAAACAGCCGTTAGCTCCTGGCCATGAGATGTGGTGTAGGGGTCACAAACCATCCGACAACTTCCTAGCATTTCATAACGGCTTCCTGTGTTGCCGGCTCCTCCTCCTTTAGTGCTGTGGACCAGTAAAGGGATGGTGACCAGAAGAATCAGAACCATGGCCACACCCACGGCCGCTCCTATGACACGCTTGCGCCGGCTGAGCCGGGAGGCAGCAAGCGTTAGAAAGTCCTCCTCTCCTTTAGGTGGAATGGTGCCCGCCAGCGTGAAAGTTAGAGAAAAAACTTGCTAAAAGTGTGAAAGCAAATGTGCGTTTGGGTACACAACAGTCAATGAGCCACAGATATCTATTGAGGAATGAGGCCAGTGAGGAGAAGGATAGAGGATGAATTTATGGATGAGACAAGGACAGTAAGAAGAGCGTGGAGCATACAGAAAGGAAAGGGTGCGATGGGACTAGTGGTAGGACAGAGAAGAACTGGAAGACTGAATAGGAACAGTGGTGACTGCAACACAAAGGTGTGGCACAGAAAGGAATAAAAGATGATTACAGAAATACAAGGTGGCTCTTCGTCACCTGATATATACTTGAAATACAGCACAATACAGTATTTTTAAAGTGTTGAAATTTCTTTTCTAATCACAATAGAAATCTTTTCATTCATCCCCTTGTGTGTTCTCATTAATTATACAATCTCTAATACACAGAAGATGCTTTTTTCTTTTGCATAAGTGAACAACATTGAACTGTTTTTTTTCCACTTCAAAAGAAATTGTGCAGCTAACAAAAGATGTTAGCAACTGCGAGCGACTGCAAAATTCAGTTCATGAAAGGCTAGATGAAAGTTGATGAAGTTATCTGCTTGCAGAACAAAAATCAAATTAAGTCCAACAAAACACCTGATAGATGTGGCAAAACAATCTGTCGTCCAGTGTTCCACGCTTCAAAATAAACTGATCCTGTACAATGGAATGTGTCCAACGCCCTGCATCGAAACCTGATGAGCCACAATGTATTGATCCTACAGAATATTACTAATAATTTTTCAGGGACATTTGGAAGACCCCTGTAGTCGCTCTGGCAGGACTGAAAAAATTCCACAGAAATAGAGCTGGAGGAGGAAAAACATGAAAAGACCATTTGTAATGGCTATATTTCATGTTCATAGACACACACACATACACACATATATATAAATATACAATTTACTTAAATTAAATTTTAATTGAACATGCTGACAGTTTTCTTGCGTAAGGCTATTTCTTGCAAAATTCAAAATGCATCTAAAGATCTGCAATTTTATTATTAGTCTATCTATTAGCATTAATGTATTTATTTTATCTTAATGACCACAAAAATTCCACAGATGCCAGCTGACGGTAAGTTTTTTTTTCTGCCAATTTTTGAAATATGCACAAATAAAGAGATAATTAAACTAATAGCCATAAAATACACTGTTATACATTAAGTATAAGCACGCGAAATAACACCTGTGAAAGTATAACACATGGGCGCAACTTCAAATACACACAAAAAAAGCATTTAAGACACAGTTACCTTCACTTCGGGGTTTATGGAAGATCTTTAGGATTAAAAACCTTCCTCTTTTGTATGTCCTTATATTCGCTGAGTTCCGGAACAAATTAAATGTGAATGTAATTCATACGCATCTTCAGCAGACGAAGACTACTCTCTTTACTCCAGCATCAGACTAAATAGTAGAATAACGCTCCAGTCCAATACAGTGAGTTAACTTAACTGAGTCACTTCTGACCTTATTTATTCCTCGGACCGTGACTGCACGCGTGAGTGAAACTTCCGCTTTGGTCGTTCGTTCTGTTGAGAGAAATAATAAAACGGCAACAGTGCTGGACTTCTGACTCCGACACCTGTGAGATTTTCACACTCCGCACACACACACGCTCTCTCACACTGTCCCCTCATTCCTCCATCCGGTCGACTCCTCCCTCCATCCCTCCATCCCTCCTCACTGACTCTGTCTCAAACACCACTGAGCTGCCTTCTCAGAGCGCGCGTGCGATGCCCAAAGACGCTGTCTGAGTCGGCGGCACACTTGGTTTTTAGACACAGCCGCTGTGTTTTTCCAACTTAATCATCATTTAATGGGGGAAAGTGGTGTAAATGTTAATCGTTTATCATGTCAACAGCCTGTTGACTAATGCCTTTTAAAAACAAGCCGTTTTATTAACAAAAAAACGATGACTGGGTGAAGCGTCTCTATCTGTTTGGGTTAACAGATACTGTGACTTTTCGAGGCCATTGTGTGTGGCTCAGTTTCTCTAGCTTTCAGAGCTCATTAGTGAAGGACACTGAGACCATTGTGCTCTCCCTCTCGCTCTTTCTCTCGCTCTTTCTCTCTATCTATCTATCTATCTATCTATCTATCTATCTATCTATCTATCTATCTATCTATCTATCTATCTATCTA
>JAUCNO010000500.1:10436100-10447058 GCA_032353835.1 Enteromius viviparus | reverse complement strand
CATATAAACCTGTTTTAAGAGACTTGTTAAACAATATTAGCAACCCTTAAAATGGCATAATAGGGGCACTTTAAGTTGTTTTTTTTTTAAGGTGAAAACTGGGAGGCTTGCGACTGTCCCATTGACTGCCAAACAATTACCACTGTCAATTACCACTGTTTTTGTATGAAAATAAAACAAGAATATCAAGTTTTTTTAACGATTTGGCTCTGTAACATCACCATAGCGCCATTTTGGACAGCATCCAGTGCAAGCAATCAGCACAGTTCTGTGTTAGATGCAATGGAAAAATACGTCTTGTATGTGTATTTACAGTGCTTTCAGTTGCGTCTAACACAGAACTGTGTTGATTGCATGCACCAGATAAATAAAAAATGTTGTGAAATATTATTACAAGATATTATTTCCATATACGTATTCCTGTGAAGGCAAATCAAAATCAAAATCAATAGTTTTTACTCCACACTGTAAGAAAAAACTGTGACAACGCTATGATAAAAACCTGTTAAATGTAAAATATACAAAATTCCCTGCATTTAAAACATTTTGTTTGAATTTGAATTATGTTTTTTCTTTGAAATTGTATGTTGGGTTGTATGTTACATGTAATGATGTTTATTGCATATTATTAATGACACTGAGCACCTTCTATATTTATGTGACTTTCTCATTACCACCTGCATCTGGTGTTGATCAGTGTATTTCAAGGGTACAAAACATTGTTTACATCGATCTCTGGCAACCACAGTTGTACATTTTACAAAAAATTTTCACAGTCTGTGCATAATCCTGAAAACCATTCTAACATGCTAATTTCATATTAATAATGATGTTTAAAATAACTGTGCTTTATGGAAAATTATAATTTTTAGGATTTTTAGATAATTGGAAAGGTTAAAAGAATATCATTTAATCTGTAACATTATAAATAGCTCTAAACTGTCACTTTCAGTTTGCAAGTGACAAAGATGCAACAACTGAATGCATCTTTGCTGAATACAAGAATCAATTTCTTTTAAAAATCATATAGAAACCAAATTATTGAAAGGTATACTGCACTGTTATAGTGTATAAATATAACCAAAACATATCTCAGTTACAGTTCTCATTGCATGAAGGTCTAAGACATAAGATAAACATACTAAACTCAAGAATGAAAGATATTCCTCAGAAACATTATACAAAACAGCCACTTTTCAACCACCAGCTGAGCATTGAGAACAGATATATTTCACCAGGCGGTATTTCTTGAACAGGACCAGCAAATATATGTATGCAGACGAAGATGTTTTACCAGAATGATCATTATTAAAAGCTGCTATTTGCATGTTTAATAGCTGTTCGACCCAAGCAGTGTCAGATCCGTAGGAAAGATGCCTTTAAATGATTTTGGCGCTAATCTCACGAGGCCGTTCTCATTGACAGGCCTCGTGCGGTGCGTTAGTTGAATGGGGGTGCTGTCATTACAGTACCCTGCCCCACGTCTCCCCGCAGAGGCCTTGCGCTGTTTTTCTTAAGCAGCACCAGTGTTCGGAGGGGAAAACCAAGCCGATTTTCATGTGCAAATGTCAGTCAGTCAGCTCCCAGCAATCACAGCCTCGACTCCTCCTGAGGCCCGGCGCGAGACGACGGCTGAATAATTTAGCAGCTCGGTGTCACTGCGCTCAGGGGTCACAACCTTCTAAAGTGATGACAGAGAGCGCTCCCCAAATCGCTCCCATTCACTTCCATTACCACTTATTTACCGCCCTCGAAACCAGTCAGACAAAGCTCAAAGCCTCATGGGGGATGGAAATCAGTCGCACAGTCCAAACAGTGTCATAACACATAAAAAAATAAATACACAACAACATTTTCACAAAGAACCCCTCCGGAGGCCTGCACACATCTGTCTGTGTTTCACACACACACAAATACACAGATTCGCAATAGACCCAGGCTCACCTCTTCACAGAACAAAAGCAGAGTTTTTGACAATGAGATGAACTTTGCCTTAATTGCAGTTCAAAATGATAATAAGAGCAGATAAAAAGATTTGATATAATCACGGTGGGGAGGATTGAGGGAGAAGAGAGGGAGAGGACAGACGAAGGGAAGGATTGATTTCTCCATTGCTGCAGACACTTTCTACCTTTCTATCAGTCACATTGAGACGTTGTGTCATTCTGTGTGAGGACTCATCTTTCTTCTCAGCTCCAGATGTGACAGGAACATGACAAGGGTGCGTAGTCTGGTGGTGAGACAACCACACACACACACACACACACACACACAGATTTCTAAGGAAATGCTGAGATCTGAGAAACTTTCTATAAAAACATTGTATTTTACACTTCAGAAGAAATTATGTTCAGTAAATATGTGAAATCAGATGTAGATTAGCAATTTATGGCATACATTAATATTTGCTAACGATAATTCAACAGATCCAATCACCTTTATGTATAATTTATGTTATCATTTAGTATTTACTGATATTTTTGAATGAGCTTTTTTTAATGTCCAGGTATTATTGTCATTTTAATTTAGTAAAGTTTAAGCAATTTTGTCATGTTGAATTTTTTATTTATATTAGCTTTTAATATTTAAATTTAGCTTTAGTTTATGTTGATTTCAGTTTTATTCATTTTGGTCTTTTGTCTCATTTCAATTAATTTCATATTTTAAGTTTAAGTTTCTAATCCAATGATTATATTTTATTGTATTATATTTCCGCTTTATTTTAATTAACAAACTAGCTTTTGTTAACAATAGCAACAGTGCATCATTATGGCAGAAGAAAGCACTGAATAGACGTTAAAAGTGTCTTTCAGAAGTCAATATATTGTTTCTTCATTTAAATATCAATTGATTTGATCAATATGTGGTCAATTTTAGGGCTATTAACACAGCTATTTTCCACTGAATGATCAAATGTAATCCATGAATGTAATTTCCATCCATCTAAATATTTAGATCACTACTAATTATTTACTTCCACCCAGAGACACGAATGGAGTTATCTATTTACCTCTACGTTTTCAAGCATTATTCACATTACATTCATATTTTGCTCCGTAGTTAATTTGTATATCCAAACAAATGCTACAAAACACAAGAGTGTGGTTTGTTAGCGGTGCCCTGGGATGTTCCCATGGAGATATCAATATTGTGCACCCTCATTAGAAATCTTCCCTGCAAATGCATGAGCATCATGATTCACGCAGCAAAATCCTTTCCTCGTTTTCACACGATTTCGACACCTCAGTTCTTCAGCTTCTCTGTCGCTCTGCTCTCTCTTTACACCTGGTTGTAGTGTGAATTTCTCTTGAAAATATTGCAAGCGAAACACTAACATAAGCACACTAATTGCATGAAACTTCTATAAATATATACTGTAACATCATACTAAACACATTGTTCAGTGCAGAGATCTTTCGCTATCACAATCACTTCAAGAATTGCTCTCCATCTGCAGGTGTCTTTTTAATGAAGATATAATTGAAGATGTGTTTGCTCATCTACAGTGTTTTTCTAAAACATATTCAGAAGCTTTACTGTATAGATTTATTAACGTTACATTTATGTTTAAACAAGCCCGGTCTGTCGAAAAAAAAAAAAAGACGTAAATAAAGGAACAAAAATGAACTAAGCCCCGAGTTTATGAATGAACCGCGTTTTGACTTCTCTACGCTGATATCTGAGCTAGATAAAGAGAACAAGGCATAGGAAGGTGAAGGAGACATGAGTGATCTTTTTAAATTAAGGAGTGCGATTATTTGGTGACTTATGGTTGCTTGCTGTCAGGGATTTCAGGATAAATTGAGGCAAACAAGAATTACACTTTCTCCCTTACCCTTCATCCATCTAACCCCCTTCTCCCCCTCTCTCTCTCTGCTCTTGCAAAGTTACGTGAATCACTAGCTTGTGATTCACTTTTAATCGATGACCGCTTTCAAATCACAGTGCCATAAATATCTGTATGTATTTGTCTGTTGATTTGTTTGAGTTTGCTTGTCTGTGGTGACCTCTTTTATTTTATATAACTCAAAAAAGGTTTAATAATAGAATAATTTTCATTGCAAAATGATAAGCAGAGAGGCATTTTCTGAACGATTTAATAGATAAGTTCATCTTTTTAACTCATTGTAGGCAGGCTGGATTGCTCCAGACTAATTAACATTCTTTGTTGCATAATATTTCTAATTCAGTAATCTGGCATCAGGATGGTGCTTGGTTTTGTGTAAATGGTGTCTGAATTATTCATCTTGTGCCGTCAGAATGAGAATGGTTGAGAGATGGGATGGCTAGGCCTCAGGCCATGAATAATTGATCACATCTGATTAAAGTTTGCCATTGATTAGTCCTTACCTCCGAGTTGATAAAAAGACACACCTGTGTTTGCTTTGCTTTAACGCCCTCTGTTCTGCCTTCCTATCGCCTCTGGATATAAAATTATGCCTCTTATTATTTTAAGCAAAATTTTTGTTACTTGTGTCTAGTATTGATTACGGCAAATCTTTTTCCTCAAAGTATTGAGAACCTTTAAGGAAGGATTCACCCATAAAAACTTTTTTTTTGTCTTTTGTGAAATGAGATTTTCCATCTCCAAGCGGATATTTTCCATGCAACAAAAATGACAAAACTTGTGTGCTGTATTCCATTCCGATTCATCAATGATTCTTTCAGTACCGTTTCTGAACTGAAACAAAAGAACGATTCAGTCACTGAGGCCAATCAGCTGTTTCCAGGCAAGCAAATAACCCGTTAGTGGATTGATGGTATAATCGGAGTGAAAAGCCTTCATGTAAACACCTCAGTCAATGCAACGGAACTTGATCCGAAAGAAATTGGTAATCTATACCCATTTTCTCATGCACACATTCCCAGTTTCTTATTCAGATTGACAACAGTTAGTGTAAATCAGTTCTGTGAACGATGGATCATTAAAAAGAACCAGGATGATTCAGTCCCTAATTCAGTGATACTTTGGTTGAGTAGGAATATTTTTCTTTTTTTATGTTCCATGTGTATAAAAACAAAATTAGTTTTTTTTGGAGTAAATTACGCTTTTAAGTTTTGTTATACATGCTATACAGCATTTTACAGGCCTCCTCTTTAATTCACGTAACGCGAACAGTGTAAGCGCTAATGAAAACCTAATTAAAGTTGATCACAATAAGGTTTCCAACTAATCACCACATGATTTCTATCATTACTAATGCTTGTTATAGAGATTTAAAAGGACAGGTACATCTCCCCCACTGGTTAACTCCAGCCGGTTCTCCTACTGTCACTAACCTGTCAGCTCACCCTAAAATAGTGTCCTGGATGCAAATAGGAGCCTAATGCTAAGTGACACACTGATGGATATTCCCGTTAATTCGGAGCCACAGAATGACTGTCACTTACACCAGAACATTTAGCCACCTCCTGTTCCATCCAGTGTTTCCCTGCCTCTCATCCGACTCTGCTGTGAGATCACCCCTATCCGCTTGTAACCTTCAAAGCCCAACTAAGGATGGCACTTTGATCTGTCTTCCAGAGCTTAGGAATGAAATGCATGACAGAGAGGCGGTCGAGGAGCGAAAGAACGAGGGAGGGAGTGAGAGTGACAGGTAATGACAGTGGCTACACGCGCTGACCTTTAGAGCGATCACAGAAGCATGACGGCGAAGCTCAAGGTGACAGAGAGAAGAGGGAATTTGGGGGTGGTCCGGTGTTTGGGGATGGGGTGTGGACCGTATGCCTGCAATCACTGCGTTGTAGGTTGTTAAAATGGGTAAGAAGTGTGTTTTGCGCAAGTGATGAACCGAAAAAAAAAAAACATTTGCTTTGTTGCAACATCCTGTGAGACAGCATATTTCGACAATGTATCCTGAGTACTAAGATAGCCTTTCCCAGACTCCTTTGTACTATAACACCACGACACAATCGGTGAGGCATAAGTAACCTTTCATCAACACCAAAATGAGTGCTTCTAAAACTACTGTGCATATTTGAATACATTCAGCAATCACGCTCAAGTTTCACAAAGCTTAAGTAGACAAAGCAATCATAATTTTTAGTTTAGTGAGTTAATCGGTATCAGTTCGGTAAACACAAAGTAATGAACTGATTCAGTGTGATTCGCAAATGCCACATTTGACAAATTGTTCACTGAAAGAAAATTTGTCCCAGCTTTTACTAAATCAAAATATACGTATATGACTAATTCATGGAGCAATGGAATGATCCTTTACGAAGTAGTGCCTCTGATTCATCAAAACAAACCGATTTATTCCAGTCATTTAATCAGGAATCATTGAATTTTTGTTTTTTATTCAAGGTTTGTTCACTGTATTTTTCAGACTGCAAAATTATATTTTCAATTGATGTTTTTGCTATCGCACTCCTTATATGAATGATATCATCTAGTAAGAAGGTGGTTATGAAAATAGACCATGCTTTATTATAAATAAAACCAAAAAACATGTTACTATAGGTAAATCCTGATAGCAGAATTGATTTAGATTGGCTGTTTCTATTGTTCATCAGCTGGAAAAAATCGTTATGAAAATGATTCCAAAGATAAGAATCCTTATAGATGTGGACGCTGCTACTCTTCAACACTGAGAATGATTCGTAGAACTATATGTTTACCGTACGATGTAAGATTGTATAATATACTTGTGTATATAAATATAGTACGATATAATGATCCTACTTTATATGCATGTGTACTTTAATGTAACATAATGTTATATATTATTTTTCATATTTGAAAAATGCCTGTTGTGATACATTACACTGTAACTGTCACATGCCCCACACTTCATACGCATGAACAACAGCATACAAAACACACCTGGCTGAGACTAACCATACTCAAAAAATTGCAAATACTGAAGTGAGGCGCAATGACTGGTGGGTAAAGTTTCCACTTCCTGTAAAGTGATCGATGTACCCTTATTTCCTATACCGTTTGCAGTGCCCTTCAAATTGATCATGCACCCTCCCTTTGGATTAGGTTCTCACTTAAGTTGGCTGAAGTCCACTTCACAGGGCACTTACAGTTGATTGGATCTCACCTCACGTGTCCTTCATGAAGAAAACAATCCCATGATGCAATGCAACACTCTAAATGGGGAAAAAACAGGTTAGCAGAGAAAATAGTAGGTATTGAATAAAATAAGTCATTGTAAAAAGCATTTTAAAAAGTATTACAATATTAAATTGTTTTGCATTTTGGAGCCTGTATGGTGTGCCAACTTCTATAAATTTTTTACTAAATATAGTATGTTTATTATATAACAGAGGCAAGTTAGTAAGAGCTGAAGCATATGTAGAAACATATCACATGATGCATAAAATAATGTAAATCAGCTCAAATATATTTGATGTCCTACAACTGGCTGAATTCATACAGTCTGGGAATTACGCAATTTTCTTTGAGATCAGTCAACTCCAACTGCCTAGAGTCTGCAGGCAGGGGCAAATCAGGGGGGCAAACCTGCAAAAGTTGTGTATTGTATTCCAACCTTCCTCGAAAGACCTCAAAATGAATATTGGTTTGAAGAAAATAAACAAAACAGCCAAGCACAGGGTCAGTGGTTGCAAGAGGATGATCACAGGGCATAATAGTCAGGCCTGGGACAAGACTCAGATTCATAGGTAAAAGCGAGAGTAAACGATGATACGGAAGAAAAAAGGAGTGAGAAGGAGGAGAGGAGACAGGGCTTGTCCAGCTGAAGTCCCGAGTGAGGTTTTAAGTCGCTTGGCCTCCTGTCACTTCTGACAGCCTCGAGCAAACACTCCCCTCCCTTCCCCTCTCCCCTCCAAAAAGCCCACCACCCCGCTGCTCTCCCGCTTGGCCCAGGCCTCAACAGCAGCCCAGTTGTCTGACCGAGCCTATAGAGGCTTCAGAAGAGGACGGCTGGAATACTAAGAGAGCGAGCATAGATTTTCTGCTGAAATGAAGGGGGTGGGGATGAGGGGGAGATTGAGCTCAGCTACCCACATCAAACTCTCCTCTTCTTTTTACTCTCCTTCTTCCTCTGCCTGCACTCCAGAGGGACCCTCTGTTTGTCAGCCAACCAGTCGAGCGTCTCCCCATAAACCCCCCTATTTCCCTCACACTCTCTCTCTTTCTCTTTCTATCTCTCTCTCTGCTTTAATCTGCCTTCACTCTTGTTACGGTTAACGGAGGAAACAGCCTGTTGATAAAAGCGGTAACGGAAAGGGAGTGAGAAATGCTGCTTTGTGAGACGTGATGGAAGCTAAAGGCTCCTTAACAGAGTGAGCGGTGCAAAATAGAAAGAGAAACGGGCACAACTAATTGCACCAAAGAGATGTTCCTAATAAGACAGACAAAGGGTGCATAGAATGCCAATGAGAAGGCCGACAGAGAGCATGCGAGTAAAGGGAGAAGGCGATAACCTGTGATTTGACAAAAACAAAAAATTGAATGCAAAGTATTCTGCTGGAAAGAACAAAATTTGTTATAAGAGGTACAATATTTGATTTTGAGGGTTAAACGAGAGAGAACTTTGTCTGAAAATATAGTCAACATGAAACTGCATTCACAGTCCATTTTCTTCAAAAAAAATTGACGTATTTCTGAGTTTTATATTTTGAGGAAAATTAGGCAACAGCTATTAGTCTGTTGTTAGTATTATGACTATAATTAAATGTATAGTGAAATTAAAAAGGGTACATTTTGATCTGATTTTTGACTTTAATGTATTGATCCATTTCAAATGTAAATATTTATATCTTATTATGCTACATGCTGGAATTGTTGTAACAAATCTGTTGTCTTTTTTCCTGACTCTTCTTTATTTCAGGTTCTTCCTGTGTTTTCCTGCACCTGTAGCATCTCTCTACATCCCCTCCCTCTCATTCTCGGAAGTGAGCATAAATGTGAATACCAATGCATGAGTATGTACACATGCGTAGTAAATTATGGATCTGCACGGCTCTAAGACTCTGAGGTAATGCTTCAATGCCACTCCTCGTTTATCTCTAATCAATGTAATACATGCTCAGAATCAACTGAAATCAAACCCTCTGTTTTGTTTTGAGCATTCGGAAGTTTAAAGATTTACCACCTGGTGAATGTTTATTCAACTTTGTATTCTGAAATGTTTGTTCGGATCCTTTTGAAATCCTGAGTGTATATATATAACTATAAATATATATATATATAAATATATATATATATAAATGCCACAAGTATGCACTGTTTTAGTTCAAACCAAAGCGTAATTCCGCATAGAAAACCTTTTGTGGCTGGCAGAAGAGTGTACATGGTTTGCGTCTTGTGCATGTTCTACAAAATGGTGCTATGGTGATGCAGTGAGACACGGAGAAGACAAATTATTAAATAAAGTTTTTACTTTTATTTGCATAGAAAAAGTATTCTTGTCACTTCATAAGATTCAAATTGAACCATTGATGGCAGATTGATTACGTGATTATTACATGAGAATATAGTCCCTAGTCATATCCATCTAGAAAATTGCAGCTTCTCATTTTCATTTTTTTGTATGTGATGTAACTACAGAAAAGTCAAGTTACAAATAGGAAAAATTTTTAAATGCTTTGGTCATTTTTGAGCTAGATGCTACTCGTCTGATCAGCAGGGGCGCCACTATGGTTTCTGAGACCCCTTGCGATCATGTTCCGGAGAAGGATGTGGTTTGGGGACATGGTTGTGGTTTGTGGTTCCCCCTCTGTAGATTGTAGGTGCCCTTGCAATAAGCCTTCCCTTAAAATCATCGTAACTCAGCTGTTTAACTTCAGGTGAGTTGGAAAATGACCTTTTTTTTAAGTGGCATGTTCCTTTAATTACAAATTTTTTATTTTGGGGTGGTGTATCCCTTTAAGCTATTTGCAGTCCCTACAGGCTCCACATGTAAATCTCTTCACAAACAGACTTTATTGAGTTAGGAAATTTGACAGTTTGTGAAGATGTTTGCTACATCATTACGGAGGCAACAAGAGATCAGTCATTCTTAAGCAAAAACCTCAGCAGGACGATCGAGGGCCGATATTAGACATGAATTTCAAAATGGGCCATTGGAATTCTGTCATAGTTTGGTAATCCACAGAACCGGCTTACTTGCCCCAGGTCCTCAAGGGCAGGAGTGCCTTTAGATTTTTCCTCCGGCAGATCTGCTCACTACTGAGATCAATCAATAATAATTTGGATACAACTCATCTAGCTGAATCTCTTTTACACACAGTATTGACGGTCTGGAGCTGTGACACGCCGGTGTGGGGGTTTGATGCAAGAGGCAACGAACAGACGCTGAAGATCCAGAGCCTGCGCTCCTCCACACACACTTTGATTTTCTTCTCACACACTTTGCGTTTGAAAGATTTATATATTCAAATCCACTCCTGTGGTCCCTCTTTCCATCTCTGACAGGTTCTGCCGAAATCCCAGCCACATGCTGCCAACCTCCACCTTGCTTCCACTTGCGTTCCCCAAGCCAGCAGCCCTCACGTCGATCTCTCTCTCGCTCCTGCTCCCCCACGCTCTCAGAAGCTGCGGGCTGTGTCCAGCCGCCCACAGCTCGCTCCACGCGCTTGTGTGGGGGGGAATCAGAGGGGAGAGTGGGCCTCGATCGATTTTTGGAGCTGTTATATGACAAGTCAGGTCTCAGCTCTGCTTGTTTACAGCGCATTCGCAGCGAGCCTTCCCACTTTGAGCAATATCAGACAAATTGTTTGTTGTGAGCGCACGTACAGGCTAGTGTGTTAGCTTTTGCTCCGAGGCATTCGAGTCCGCTCTCTAAGGTTTAAGAATATTACAATATGCCAAGATATTATACCATGATTCAAACTCAATGGTATTCTCTCGAGTCCCACATAGAAGGCAGTTACAGGTGTACTGTAGTGCCAAATTATGCAAGTACTCCTCGCTGCAGACTGTAGCGCGGTGACGTCAGGTACATACCTGACGTAGGTACCTGACGTATGTGTATGGGTATGTG
>JAUCNO010000500.1:10419580-10436000 GCA_032353835.1 Enteromius viviparus | reverse complement strand
CTGTAGACAAATATAAATTTTTCCAATTTTTTGAAAATTTTTTTTTTTAAATATTCTATTATAAATTATCATTAAATATCTTTGCTATCACATTTTACTCTATCCTTGCTGAACACAAGTAATGTTTTCTTAAAGTACTGACCCCAAAGGTTTGAATTGTGGTCTGTATCATAAAAGAAAGAAAATAAAAATCACTGTTTATAGGATTGCAACACATAGAAATGCATTATTAACAAGTATAAGCTGTAGTGCTGGTTACATTAATGTCAGCTGGCCCAAAACGCTCTCACACTGGGTTTAGGTCAGTAGGCCATCCTTATTGTTAAGCCATGCACATATAATGCTTAACTATGATTTCTGGGTAGGTTTGAGGTAAAACCATGACCCTGTTCTCATCTGTATGTTTCCAAAGGTGTGGGAGGCTGCAAACGTGTTGATAAAGGCTGCAGTACCGCTAACAACCAGCGACACCAAGACTGTGTCTGAGTGGACGAGACAGATGGCAACCCTCCCTCAGGCCTCCAACCTGGCCACCCGCATCCTGCTGCTCACGCTGCTCTTTGAGGTACACGGTCTTGCACAGTCGGCTGCACACATCATCACTGTTTATTTATACCCTATACCCTATAAGAACTTATGGATCTGCATGCACAAGTAAATACACCCACTGTGCTGCTCTATGTGATGCAGGAGCTGAAACTCTCATGTGCTCGGGTGGTGGAAAGCAGTGGTGTCTTGACTGTGCTGATCAAGCTGTTGGAGGTGGTTCAGCCCTGTCTGCAAGCTGCCAAAGAGCAGAAGGACATCCAAACACCCAAGTGAGTCCCTGTCCTTCCCCTGTCTGCATGAGTGATCAGTTTGCTCTCAGACATCAGCGTTCCTGGAAAGCTCTGCTGACCCAAGCATGTTCAAAACGGACAAGCAGAGTTTGTTTATAGAGGAGTACAAGTACAAGAGTTTAGAGGTGTTATGTTTGGGACCTTTTGCACCACTCTATAGCATTTTTATTGTAAGAAGATATATAAGCAATTTTTCCCATGTAAATGTTAAAAATCTTGTTTATTTGTAGATGGATCACTCCTGTTCTCCTGCTTATTGACTTCTATGAGAAAATGGCTGTTTCATCCAAACGAAGAGCTCAGATGAACAAGGTTGGTGCTAGATGAAGTCTAAAGGCAGTTTGTTATAATTCTAAACTGTCAATATGACGAGTGAAAGTTATTATCTAATGGAAGTGTTAACTTTATTCTTATCTTAGTATCTGCAGCCCAATGGGAATAACTGGCGCTGGTTTGATGACCGTTCAGGCCGCTGGTGCAGCTACAGCGCGAGTAACAACAGCACTATCGACTCAGCCTGGAGGGCAGGAGAGACCAGCGTCCGCTTCACTGCAGGGCGTAGAAGATACACTGTCCAGTTCAACACCATGGTGCAGGTAATGGCTAAGTCCTGGGCAAGACGCTTGTTTTGTGGTTCAGATCGCAATAGAAAAAATGTGATTCGTTTGTGCCATACAGTATGAGCAGTAGATCTTTGTTGTTAGATTCTTTGTATTATTATTATTATTTTTTATTATTTTTTTTCTTTCAGGTGAATGAAGAGACCGGGAACAGACGGCCGGTCATGTTGACAGTACAGCGGGTGCCAAGGATGCCCAAGACCTCAAAATCTGGAATTGTTACTGATACAGAGAGAGAAGAGAGTGAACAGCGAGCAAAGACTGAAGAGACACAGACTGACACAGGTGGAGAAACAGCAAGCCTATGAAGTTGAAAAGTTTTTTGTTTTGTTTTTTTTTCTTTCCAATGTGTGACAAAGTTGCAGAGTGCACCTTGTTTTATGCTTTGCCAAAGCCCTAACAACATTTTATTCTTTGGCTTTTTTTAAAATGCTTTTTATAATTAAATTATTTTAATTTATTAGCATTTTTTTTTTTTTTTTTTTTTGAGTTTATAAAATTTTCCTTTGACTTTTTTTTTAGATCCCGGTTCTGTGGCTGTGGAGATGGCGCCCCCTAAAGAAGAAACGGAGCAGAAGGAATCAAGCACAGCAGCTCCCACTACTGTTCAGGACCCCTCTGGTTCCAGTGGCATTGTTGTACAGGGGCTAACAGAGGAAATGATCACCGTTTTGATCCGCGCCTGTGTCAGCATGATCAGCGTTCCTGTGGATCCGGATACTTTACATGCTACTTTACGTCTCTGTCTGCGTCTCACGCGTACACACCATTACGCCATGATGTTTGCAGAGCACAAGAGCACTCGTATGATCCTGAACCTCACGCAGAGCTCAGGGTTCAACGGCTTCACCCCACTGGTCACTCTGCTCTTTCGTCACATCATAGAAGACCCAGCCACCCTGCGACACACTATGGAGAAGGTGCATATTCACCCAAAAGATACATTTCTATTACCTTGGGTGTATTATCTAAAGTAGTTTGTTCTTACTTGCTCACACTCTCTTTTCTCAGGTGGTACGGTCTGCCGTCACCAGTGGTGCAGGAAGTACTACTTCAGGTGTGGTGTCCGGTAGTCTGGGCTCCAGGGAGATCAACTACATCTTGCGTGTCCTTGGCCCAGCAGCCTGTCGCAATCCAGAGTGCTTCACGGAAACTGCCAAGAGCTGTATCCGAATTGCTCTCCCGGCCCCAAGAGGTGCTGGCACTGGTATGGTGGAAAACCTCCAAGAAATCCACCCCAAAAATTTGTGACATGTAGGTTGTTCTAAAGTCTAATAACCTGTCACAATTTCTCTCTGTTAATCAGCCTCAGATGATGAGTTTGAGAACTTCAGAATTAAGGGTCCAAATGCTGTTCAGCTAGTGAAGACGACACCCCTGAAGCTGTCCCCGCTGCCCACCATACCAGAGACCATTAAAGAGGTCATCTGTGACATGTTGAATGCCCTAGCTGCATATCACGCTCCAGAAGAGGGTAAGACAGAAAAATGAGAGCATGCATTTTTATTTAGTTCATGGTCCAGATCTATCAAGCTGTCATCTATCATCAACATCCACTTGTTTTGATGCTTGGGGTCCATTTGGGTTTGTTTATGTGTAGCAGAGAGAGTAGAGGAACGGGCAGCCGCAGTACCGGGAAGTCAAGACCTATGCCAGATCCTGCAAGATGTCGGTGATGATGTCTACCAGCAGTACAGACTTACCAGACAAGGCAGTGATTTTGATTCGCAGTCTGCCTTCCACATCAATGTAAGAGTTTTGTATATGCTGTGCATGATCTGACAGTTTTATGTGCATCAATTATCATAACTATTGATGATAAAATCCGTCTTATCCAGATCTAGAAAATGATTTGATTTTTTTTCTGTCTGGATAAATATAGTAAATATTTGTTTCCAGATTAGCACCTGTTCCCCCTTTTTAGTTTTTTAAAATTTCTAAAATGAATGCATTATACAAGTGGTTTTTATGGTGTTTGGAGCAGTCAGCCAAAAGTTTAGTGATTTAATATGACTGCTTTATTTTTCAAGGCACATTTTAAGTGCACAAAACTGTTTGTCTCTACCAAAAGCAAGCCTCACATGAACTTTACTAAATCAAACGATATATTATGTGCATCTCATCAGTAAAGCCGGTTCTTTGCTGACGAGATGCGCATAATATATCGTTCGATATATATCGCCCAGCCCTAATCTGACATGTTCTTTCTTGTGGACTAGTGGTAAAAATAGTGCATTGAAACATAAATGGACTTGCTTTACTTAGGGTGGCAAAAAAGCTTCCTCCTCACTTTATACAGTGCCAAAAAGGTATTTTTTTATTTTATTTTTTTGTATGGAAAAGCATTATTCACTCGTGTACAAATCTAGTTCAACTAGCTGCTTTGTGAAAAACACAAGTAACCCCATATCTGCGTGTACAATAATGGGCTCAGGAATGTGGGATTTGCATTAATAGTGGGTGTTAATTATTTTCTATCAGACTCAGGTGTTTGCTGCAGATGGTGCTGTTGCAGAATCCTCTCAATCTGGTACTCCACAGGGAGAAGGTGTGAACCACTATACTTGCACACAAACACACCCAGAGTTTAAAACCTTTCCTTTATACAATGGCCATGTTTTTCTCCCCTTTGCTGCTTTCTTGACTTTCCCTGAATTTTTTTTCCTATTGTTGCTCGTCCTCTGTATCTAGCCTCTACACCTGAGGAAATGCGTGAAGAGAAAAAAGAGCAGGAAGGAGAGAAGGGAGCTTCCTCGGAGGAGAGCCGAGCTGCCAAAGCTAAGGCCAGCAAACCCCTGATGCCTACTTCTACCATCCTGAGGCTGCTTGCAGAACTGGTGCGCTCTTATGTTGGCATCGCCACTCTGATCACCTCTTACAACTACACAGCTGGTCAGTCAGAGCTCATTAAGGAGGTGAGTGACATTAGTTGATAGACCACCAAAGTGTTTTTTTTTTTTTTTTTTTTTTCTCATTGTTTTTAGATATCCGAGCCTGTTTGTGCAAGACTGAGTTATTAGGCATTGCCTCATTTCAGTGTGTTTCATTTTTTGTATTGTGTATTTTTTTTTTTCCCTTTCATCTTGGCAAACATTGTCATGTATAATAATTGTGACCCTATATACATATACAGGATTGCAGTGTGCTGGCATTTGTTTTGGACCACTTGCTCCCACACACCCAGAACTCTGAGGACAAGGACACCCCTGCTCTTGCGCGCCTTTTCCTGGCCAGCCTTGCGGCAGCTGGCACAGGCACCGATGCCCAGGCAGCTTTGGTCAATGAGGTCAAGGCTGCTTTGAGTCGAGCGTTAGGCATGGCAGAAGGCACAGAGAAACACGCCCGGTGAGTTGAAATGCCTAGTCATTATACTAAAATAGACTTTTACACCGACACACAGAATGTACTTAATTGGATATGTACAAACAACTTGACTAAACTTTCGCTTTTCTTTCTTTGCAGCTTGCAAGCAGTGATGTGTATCATCAGCACCATTATGGAGTCGTGTCCCTCCACCTCAAGCTTTTACAGCACAGCCACAGCCAAGACCCAACACAATGGCATGAACAATATTATTCGACTCTTCCTAAAGAAAGGCCTTGTTAATGACCTCGCCCGTGTTCCTCATAGCCTTGATCTATCCAGGTATCACAATAATAACTTTTAATTTTTCTCAAATTTTTCTCTTCATCCTAAACATTTTGGTGAATTGATTTTTAGACAAAAGGTAATTTATTTTATCTCACTGCTTTTTCTTGTAGTCCTAATATGGCGAACACAGTAAATGCTGCTTTGAAACCTTTGGAGACGTTGTCACGAATTGTGAATCAGCCTAGCAGTCTGTTTGGGGGTAAAGGGGGATCCAGCAAGAACAAGACCGAGCATGACACTGTTGGCACAGTCAGGGACAGCAACAGCAACAACCAAGATCAAGGTTTTATTCTTATGATTGATCACTTTAACTGTCAGCTGAGTATGGATGCCGTGTCCTTACAGAATGTTGCTTTACATCTGATATGGTGTACAGGGGAGGCAGGCGAAGCAGAACCAGCAGAGAATCGTGACCGTGGTCATGCCACAGATGCCGACCTGATGGATGGAGAAACCGAGGGTGACACCGTGGTCATTGCCGGACAGCCTGAGGTGCTAAGCACTCAGGCCATGCAGGTTAGAAGCATAGCAGTTTGTGGATTTAATATGAAAATCCTCCTCCAGCTGAGCAATGTTTGTTATTCATGTATTCTTGTAGGTGGAGAATGAGTTGGTGGATTTGATCGATGAACTTTTAGAAAGAGATGCAGGAACTGTTAATAGCACCATCATCGGTAAGTGATTTATTTGATTCCTGGCCAAATATGGAAGCGATACAGAGTTTGTGTTTTTGATTCGGTGTTATGCTAATTAGTCGGTCGCTCTGGAGAAGACGAATCTCAAGAGGATGTGCTGATGGATGAAGCTCCTTCAAATATGAGTCAGGCCTCCACTCTCCAAGCCAACAGAGAGGGTAAGATGTGGATCTCTTACATGTTCACTTATAGCTTATGATGACAGTGACCCATAAATGTTATAGTTTGCTAATTGGGCCTAATAGAAAAGGGGCCCACTCTCTAAATTTAATTGACTTGATTTTAAACTCATGTTTCTCATTTATGGTATGTTGGACACTGGGAATTTTTCTTTATTCTCCTTAAATCGGTCTTGGGGAAGATATTGTAGCCATTGTATTCTCTTTACTGGTTTAGACTCGATGAACATCCTTGAGCCAGAAGATGAGGAGCATACACAGGAGGAAGACTCCAGCGGCAGCAACGAGGATGAGGATAGTCAAGATGAGGAGGAAGAGGAGGAGGAGGAAGAGGAGGAGGATCAGGTAATAATCATTTAAAAAGCAAAGCCATAAACTTAGAGAAGAGTGATCGCTATTTTTTTTTTTCTTAATATTTCTTATTTTGCTATGGGTTCTCAGGATGATGAGGAGGGGGATGAAGATGATGATGATGAAGGTTCAGAAATGGAACTGGATGAAGATTTTCCTGATATCAATGCTGCTCCACACATTCGTTTCGAGAGATTTGACCGGGACGATGACCTCATCATTGAATTTGACAACATGTTCTCCACATCTGGTAAGAAATTAGTAGTTTAGTAAATGTCTTTCAGCTGCTATGCATTTATTCTTTTTTTTCCCCTTTTCTTATTTTTTTGTCAAAGTAGATTTCAGTTTTTAGTTTAATTGTTTTTTTTTTTTCTTTTTCTTTTTTTCTTTTGACCAAATGCGTCACGTCTATTCTACCTGTCTTTTGTGCACTTTAGCTGACATCCCTCCCTCACCAGGAAATATCCCCAGCTCCCACCCTCTGATGGTACGTCACGCTGACCATGGCTCACTGACTCTGGGGGGATCAGGCACCAGCAGCAGATTGGCTCAGGGCATGGGACGCAGCCAACGCTCTCTCCGCCAGCTCACAGCCAACACGGGTCACACAGTCCATGTGCATTACCCTGGTAACCGGCAGCCAAACCCTCCTCTCATCTTGCAGAGGTGAGTCCTTGAACCAACTTTTTTTTGCCTTTGTTTTATCAAGACTGCATGCTTGACAGTTGTGCAGAAAGTAGCACATTTTTCTATATACGTTGATTGTTTTTATTTTTATTTATTTATTTTAACCCCTTTAAAAATGTTTTCCTGTGGTTCCAACATTGCAAACACCATAAATGACTAATTTGAAATTCAGTTTGTTGCCACTGCAGCTTCAAATTCCTTTTTTGTGTGTGTCTCTCTCAGATTGTTGGGTCCCAGTGCTGCAGCTGATATCTTGCAGCTGTCAAGCTCTCTGCCTCTGCAGTCTCGTGGTCGTGCACGTTTACTGGTGGGCAACGAAGACGTGCATATTATTGCTCGTTCAGATGATGAGCTACTGGATGACTTCTTCCATGAGCAGAGTAGCACTGGAGGACAAGCTGGTGAGTCTCCCACAGACAAGCTGCTTTAAAATTAACAGTTACAGATGCCCCTGCTAAACTCTTGTGTTCTACAGGCACCCTTTCAAGCATCCCGACCGCCTTAACCAGATGGACGGATGAGTGTAAAGTCCTGGATGCCGAGAGCATGCATGACTGTGTGGCAGGTGAGACCATGTGAAAATGAATATATTACCATCTGTTCTTTATGTGCTGCAGGAAGAGCTGCTAAATGAGTTTGTCTCTAATGTCAAGTCTTGTGCTTGGTCTCTCAGTGGTGAAGGTTCCCATACTGCAGCACCTGGAGAGTTTGCGTGATGAGGAGCTAGAGGAGCGCAGGGAAAAGAGGAGGAGACAGTTGGCAGAGGAAGAGGAGACAGCCAAACAGAATGAAAGTTCTGCAGCTGGAGAGGAGACCCGGGAACAGAGCCTACAGGTAAAAGAATGGCATGTGAATGAATAAGGTTAGAAAATATTTGATGCATTAAATTGTAGTGTAGTCTACAGGTCATATTACAGACAGGTGCTTCTATTACAGATTGTTTATATTCTATTACTTATTACTTGGTCATGTTTATAACTGACAAGCAGTGTTGCTTGCCACATTATAGAATTTAATTGATGTGCGGTTACACTTTTGACTGTGGATCATCCATTCATATGCTACGGTTTAAAAGTTTTCGTAAAACTTTTTTAAAAATATTTTTGAAGAGGCTGCCTTCATTTGATTAAAAATACAATAAAACATAAAATTGTGAAATTATTACATTTTAAACTAGCAGTTTTCTATTTGAATACTTTTTTAAAATTAATTTATTCCTGTGATTGCCACACAACTATTTAGTATTTTCAGCTGACGTTTTTCTGGTTAAAATGTTTTAGTTGCTTTAATATTTTTGTAAAAAAAATATTTTTATTAAAGAATTCCTATAATAGAAAGCTTAACTTATTTAAAAAAAGTATTATAAAATTTAATTAAATCAGTTATGATTTTTGGCAATGCTATGTGTATCAGCAGAACACAGATCGTATCCCTAATTATATGTGAATTTCACTTTAAGAGTGAATAAATTGTTTTTCTAATTTCACAAAGGGCTCTGGTCTTGGAACAGTCAATGGAGCTGGAGAAAATGCTGCAGGTAAGAGCATTGCTTGGTTGTATTTTTACAGAATTAAATGTTAAAAAGCTAGTGATTTAGTGCATGTTTTTGTTAATTGCTCTCATTGAGCACAAAAAATGAAATGCCAAATCAAACAGTGCTTTGTTCTAAAACGTAAAAATTGGATCGCGCGTTTCATTGTGAAGTAGCAAAGTTCTGGATGAGCTCTTCTGCGGGCTGTGGGATGAGGTAGTAGTTTGTATAGTTTTAGGATCACACCAGATCTGGGAGATAACTATACAGTCTACTGTCTTTCCCACGGTAACCGCTTTCACAGCTGGATCATCTTCCTGCCCACCTCAAACAATGCGGTAACGCTGCTAGGCAACAATCAATTTCTTAATCGATCGTTTCTAGGCAACTGCTCAATTATTTATAGGTTTACATCTACATGAATTGTACCACTTTACTGTAAGTATGAACAAATCTATTATTTTTTTTGTGCGCCTTGGCTGTCAAGGCTTTTTTATGTTGTTATTGTCATTAGTGGATTGAAGATAACGTGGCTGTGTTGTGGTGAGGTAGTAAGTTGTGTTGTTGTTGGGGATCAGTATAGTGTGGCCCTCGAAGGAGATAACTATACAATTTACTGCCTTCCTCACTGCAGACCCTCAGTCACATGCCCCACCTTTCCATTACCTTCTACACCTGAGCTACAGTGTCATTTTATAATGTTTATGTTCACAGTATTCACTCCTTTTCTTTCTGTAATCTGTTCAGAAGGAGAACAGTCACAGAGCGGAGTGTCATCCTGCTTGGACCCTCCCCGCACCTCTGAGGGTTTCCTCACAGCACCTCCATCAGGAGAAGTCACCCCAACCACCCCTGCCCCGCACGAGCAAGCCCTTGTGTCTCTGGAAACAGCCATCAGTCAGCAGGTGCACCAGCCAATAACGGAGCTGCTGCTGGCTGACTCCAATCCTGACTCTCACAGCGCCTTGGCAGGGGCGGGGCTTCCCCAGCTCTCAGCACCTGATAGGCCCAATTGTGAGGCAGAAGCGTCTCAGATGGAGATGTCACCTGCGCCCACTATTGGTGAGAGAGGAGGAGGAGCATTGGATGCAGTCAGGGAAGGTAGATTAATTTTAAATCCTGTAAAATTAGATTTTGCACACTGTGGTTCGGTGCAGTGACATTCACTTTTACATCACAGTGAATTCTTCTACTTAAAAATGCCTGAATGATCTGTGAAGGGGCTTAGCTTTTATCAGAATTGTTGTATAATCCCACTGCATTCTACATGCAACTACTGCATGTATTTTCCACTGCCTTTTGCCTTGCTTATGTTGAATTGCCTACAAATTGCAAACATTAATTTTTATTTTTCCCTTTACTGTGTCTCAGCTTCTCTCAGTCCAGATATAGCTGAAAGTTCAGAGCCTGTTCCAGTGGGTGTGTCTCAACTTGAGGGTTCACCCATGGATACAAGCAGTCCTGCCTCAGGAACGCAAGAAGAGCCAGCTGCCAGCTCCGCTCCACCCAATCACATGTCTCAGGAACGGTCAGGAAGTGGTGACAGTGGCCTCACAGATAGGCAAACAGATGCAGAAACAGGGTCAGCATTTGGACCACAGTACTTCATAGATAAATAGATTAGAAGCAATCGGCTATTATTGCGTTGTTTTGTTTTAGAAGTCGTCATTATTTTCATTACTACTACTAATATTATAAATGAATGAAATAATGACAATAGCATTATTTTCAATATAATATTACTTTAATTTTTAATCTAGAGAATAGTTGCAGGTATAATGCTGATATAATATTCAGATGTTTTTGCAAAAATAAATATGCTTCATTTTATATGACTTTTGAATTCTGATCTTTAATTTCAGTTCAACTTCTGTTTCATCTCCTGGTGAAACCATGCCTCGGAGTGACAGTGCAGATAGCCAATCACAGGCAATCCAGGAGGAGCCACTTCCATCCACCAGCAATGAAGAAGACGATCCTCTGGCAGGTTGGTGTTTCATCTTAGATTGATGATGGATATAGCCATGAGCTGTTCCTCAACTTTGTATCAAATTTTTTGTCACTTCCTTGCAGGCATCAGTCTGCCAGAAGGTGTGGACCCATCTTTCTTGGCAGCGCTGCCTGAAGACATCCGTCGGGAGGTGCTGCAGAACCAGCTGGGAATCCGACCTCCTTCTCGGCCTCCTGTTGCCTCCGCATTGGCAACAGCAGCTAGCACTGTGCTGGGAGGAGGGCCAGGGGTTACTGAGGTCAGCCCAGAATTCCTAGCTGCTCTGCCACCTGCAATTCAGGAAGAGGTATGAGTAACAAATGCAGAGATATTTAAAACAACTTGTCTGAACAGGAAAAGTTTTGATGGAATATTTTCTTATGCTATCAGGTTTTGGCCCAGCAACGGGCAGAGCAGCAGCGTCGAGAGCTATCCCAGCAACCTCCACAGGGTGATCAACCTTTGGACCCCGTCACATTCATCCAGACACTACCCTCTGAATTGCGGCGGTCTGTTCTGGAGGACATGGAGGATAGTGTGCTGGCGGTCATGCCCCCAGACATTGCAGCAGAAGCTGCAGCACTGCGGAGGGAACAAGAGGCCAGGCAGAGACAGCTGATGCATGAGAGGTTGTTCGGTCACAGTTCCTCCTCAGCCCTGTCTGCCATCCTACGCTCGCCTGCCTTCACAAGCCGCCTCGGTGGCAACCGTGGGGTACAATACACACGATTGGCTGTGCAAAGAGGAGGGACATTTCAAATGGGAGGAAGTGCCAATCATAGCCGGTGAGGTTGCAGATAAATGCTGCGTAAAAAATGCCAATAGCAATACAAATTATAATAGTGTCTATGCTTACTAGCTGCGTTTCGACCTTAAATTAAATAAAACATATTTTCTTTTACACTTTCAATTCAGACACATTCTTCTAAATGCGATTTTACAGTTTGCACACCTGTTTTAGTTGCAAATATTTGTTATGTTATATTTGTTTATAAACAAGTGCATTTAATAGCTCTAATTTATCTTATGTTTATTTTTGACTGTAGGCCCTCTAGCTCTAACGTTGATTCTCTTCTGCGTCTGCGGGGGCGTCTCTTGTTGGACCATGAGGCCTTGTCCTGCCTTCTAGTGCTGCTTTTTGTGGATGAGCCCAAGCTTAATACCAGCCGCCTCCACCGAGTGCTGCGTAACTTGTGCTACCACTCTCAGACACGTGGCTGGGTCATCCGCAGCCTCTTGTCTATCCTTCAGCGTAGCAGCGAGAGCGAGCTCTGCCTGGAGACTGCACGCCTGGAGGAGACCCGTGGCAAGCGTTCACTAGGCCAGGGCTCCTGTGGTGGAGGAAAGGGTTCATCTTCATCCCCGCAGGCTGCTGTATCCTCTTCGTCATCATCATCCTCATCTTCCTCTTTGGAGCTGTTGAACAGAGTGGAGTCGCGTAGTTCCAGTCAGCTCTCCTGGTTGTCTGTTTCAATGGACGCAGCTTTGGGGTGCAGGACCAACATCTTTCAGATCCAGCGGGTGTCGGGCAGAAAACATGCAGAGAAGCATTCAGCAGGAGGTGGCATGAGCTCGGGAGGGCTCGGAGGTGGAGTTTCAGGAACAGGAGTAGCATGTGCAGGAGGAGGTGGATCAACTGTTCACATCCACCCACAGGCTGCTCCAGTTGTATGTCGACATGTACTGGATACCCTCATTCAACTGGCAAAGGTACTAGAGCACTTATAGCTAAGGACCACTCAAATTTATTGCAAATTATATGGTATTTAATTAAGTAATAGAAGATGAAATGTTGTCCTTAATTTTCATAACTTTCATTACATTCTTATTTTCTTCTAGGTATTTCCCAGTCACTTCACTCAGCAGCGCTGTAAAGATCCCCTGTCACTGGCCTCATTAGAGTTGGACGCTCGTCTTTGTGCCAGCTCAACACCGACTCCCAGTGGAAGCTGTCGGTCAGGTGGCACCAGCCAGAGCAACTCCTCAGCTACCCTGAGTAATCCTATATCTACCCACAATTCCCTGAGCGCCTGTGCAGTTACACCACAGTCACTGGGCATTTCCACTGATTTTTGGGATCTCCTGGTCAAGCTGGACAACATGAATGTGAGCCGTAAAGGCAAGGCCTCCATGAAGACTGTGCCTCTAGGAGGTGCTGGTGAGACAGAGGGGACACTGTTGAGCCTTGAGGCGTCTCCACTGGGCCAGCTGATGAACATGCTCTCCCACCCAGTGATCCGCCGTAGTTCCCTTCTTACTGAGAAACTGCTCCGTCTGCTCTCTTTGATCTCCATCGCTCTGCCTGACAACAAGGCCACGGAGGTTCCAGCCAGCCACCCAGTGCCTCAGGCCCCAACTGCCACACCCTCTGCTCCTGCAACTCAAACCACAGCGGGGTCAGGGACCATCTCAGTGGTGGCAGGTGTGGGTTCCACCCAGGGCTCAGTGGGCCCGGTGATCTCTCAACCAACCACCACGGTATCTGTTGCTACAAGCAGTACCACCATCTCCGGCAGTATTGCTGGTGAGTCTCTTTTAAAGCTTTTGAAAGCAGTTTAAAACATGAAATACCGGCTTATTTGTGTGACTTATAAATGAAGACAATACAGGCCATTTAGGTAAAGGGGTGCAGAGCCAGAGGTGGTTTTGTAAGCAAGCATTAATGCTTTGAAATTTATGCAAGCAGCTATTGGTAGCCAGAGCAAATTGATCAACAATTTGTCACAAGTGTTCTTTTTCGGCTCGTTAAAGATTATTCTTGCAGCGGAATTTTGGATTAATTGTGGAGATTTGATTGAATTGGCCGGCAGACCTGCCAAGAGAGCATTGCAATAGTCAAGTCTGGACTAGAGCTTGAACAGGGACGAGTCGCATGTTTTTAAAAGAAAAGGCCTGTTTTTCGTAATATTGTGTAAAGTAAATCTGCAAGGACCTGAAAGTTTTCTAAATGGGGTTTGAGAAGTTCTTATAAATCACAACTCCGGGGTTTCTGGCTGTTTTTGATTACTGAGATAAGGTTGATGAACTGGAAGGTGAAATCGTGACAATTCAAATGAAAAAAATAGTTCTAGTTCTTGAATAAGATCATTTTAAAGCTGTTTTGAAATATGTGGACTGCGTGATATAAAAACGTGATTACAATTATTTGTCAGTATTTTAATAATTATTTAACACTATTAGGAGTGGGGGATATGTGTATTGCTGGTGAGCGACCTGGAAATTATGTTTGTGATTTTGACAGTAAAATATTCAAATATTATGTTATTATTTTAGTAGGAAAACAAAAGTCAGCAGTGAGCAGCCCAGACTTTGAAACCAAACTGGCCTCTACTGGACTAACAGAGAAACAGCTGCAGCTCTCTGTGGAGGTATTTAATGATGGTGCACGCACACATGTCGCCTCACGTCTGGTTCTTCTAACCCTGGGCTCTTTTGACCCAGCTCAGCAGGCGGATTAGTTACCTCCTGTTGTTTGTGTCCAGGTGCTGACATCCCACTCGTGTTCAGAGGAAGGTCTGGAGGACGCGGCCAACATCCTGCTGCAGCTGTCCAGAGGGGACGCACCAACCCGAGACACTGTATTGAGACTTCTACTTAGCGGGGCACGTCACCTTGGATACACTCTCTGCAAACAAATCGGTCAGTACTACATTAATACCCTGTTTTAGGTATTATCGTCACTTATGGCAGGATGAAGTGAATATGTATTATATGTATATGGCAAGGCATACGCTAATGTATAGAGATGGGTATTGTTAAAGTTTTAACGGTATTACTACTATTATCGATACCACTTATCGATCCGGTACTTTTTTAATGGTACACTTATCAGTACTTATTTAAAAACAATGTAATAATGAAAAAACTAAAAAAAAAATGAAGTGTTAATTCTGTTCTCAATTAAAGTAAAATAATCATCTGTAGCCTACCAAACACCAGTGTTTGAGCAAATATTACACAAATAAATGATTGTAAAACAAATAAATGAACACAACTGTTCCTGAAAAATAATGCAGGTAGGCTGCAAGAGGACTAACTATTTTAAACCATTTAACTGCAGCTTTAACCAAAAAAGTTGCTAAATGCACCTAAACAATTAGCTTTGGATAATGTTTGTTTTATTAGAACTAGGGCTGTCAAATGATTAAAATTTTTAATCAAATGAATCAGGATTTTCAGTGGATTAATCATGATTAATCAGCAATGACACCTGAATCCTAACCCTTTTTTTTCTGAAATGCATACTAAAAGATAAATAACAGGACATAGATACATCATTTTCATAATATGTCTGTTTATTAACACAGCCAAATAATGGTGGTTTAAATCAAGCTGAAACATACCATGATATTTGTCTTTGTAATGAGAACGATCTTGTAGCTTTACGCCAGTTTCACACTGCACGCGTAAGCAGCGCGCGGTTGATTGTGCGTTCATCACACTGGCAGCGTTTGTCGCGCGCAGCTGAACGGAAACTATCGTGTGAGGCAGTGACGCTCCTGCGCTGCCTTGACCAAAGTATTCACAACGGCTCTGTCAGCAAGTCTGACAAACTCTGACACTTCTCTGCAGCACAGTTCATGTGTTCATAGCGTGTAAGACGAATTGCGGCAACCATGTTGCGTGCACTGACAGTCCCGATTGTCGTCTTGCCCCCACTTATGTCCAACAGACAGTAACTGTTTACAAGCCTCCGGAAAATGACGCTCCTCAGTTTTTAATACAGCTAGCGTAAACGACTTCAGTACCCACGTGTCACTGATGCAAAGTGCAGTTACTCCGAGGTAATTTTTCCACTTTCCTGACAAATAATTCGTCACACTGCGGATGTGTGAAATGCGTAAAAAAAATGAACGTAATTAACGACAAAAATTAATTAACGCTGTTAACGCGTTATTTTTGACAGCCCTAATATATATATATATATATAGTGAAATGCATTACGTTTATATCTCAAATTGTGTTTGAGAGGGTTAACTATTACATATTTGCTTTACTCACTGTCTTGGTAAAAATATAAAATTTACAAACATAAAATGTTCCAATCAAGTTTCTAAATAAACTTAAGGAAACAAAACGCAATCGTTCAGTGATCGTTGCCCAGTTTTTTTCTTTGTCACTCTGACTATGGTAATGTTATGTCTTTGTTATGTTATAAAGACATGCATGTTCTTGGCAAAGTTTTTCTTCTCTGAGGGTTCACTGTAAACGCTGTCGCCATTATCTCCTGTCAGTATATAGCGTATAAGAATAAAAAGGATAAACGTGTGAACGTGTGAAATGATGTGTTATCGCTTTATTACGGCTATACGATATATATATGTTGTAGAGCTAAGTTTCCAGTGAGCAGACAATACCAGCATGGTGTGGTTTAATTCCAGACAAGGAATTGTCTGAATATCATGGTCTTGTGACAATCCTGTTATCAACAAAATATGATTGACAGTGGCTCATGCTGAAGAGGTTTCTTTTGGAAAAACAATCTGCTGACTGTGTCTGATCCCTTTTAATTTAATTTAATTTTTTTAATTTAAAACTCACATGATTTAGCAACATTTTAATGCTGCAGAATAATATCTAACTAATATATTTATCTGTATTTTCTATTGATCTCATTATTTATGCATCTGTTCCTTCTCTACCAGATCAACAGAAGTCCTCAGAGATGGAAGAGAAATACAGTCAAGGTAAATCAACAACATGTACAACAGTGTTTTACAGCCAACAAGTCAACACCATGTCCTGCTTC
The DNA here is from genome assembly GCA_032353835.1 of Enteromius viviparus. Classification (NCBI taxonomy): domain Eukaryota; kingdom Metazoa; phylum Chordata; class Actinopteri; order Cypriniformes; family Cyprinidae; genus Enteromius; species Enteromius viviparus. Next base: position 10,419,708 of record JAUCNO010000500.1, on the reverse strand, counting down.
TCTGTGTGATCTAATTATTTTAATGTGATCTAATTATTTTAATGTGTCCAGGCCCATGAGCTGCTATTTCTTTTGTTATAACTATATTCTATTTGAGACACGTGACAGATATAGAGGAAAAAAGCCTT
>JAUCNO010000500.1:10389964-10419480 GCA_032353835.1 Enteromius viviparus | reverse complement strand
TATACTGTATATATATATATATATATATATATATATATATATAAGCTTACTTCAGACATCTACACAGTTCTGTATATTTTAAATTAATAATAATTCATAAAAAAAAATGTATTCAGTTATATGTTAACTATATGTTAAAAATAGAAAATGTTCTATTTTAAATGCAGTTATTCTTAAAGCAGTAGTTGAATACTGGTAACATTCTTTTCCTAAACAAGACTCCATTTCTCTGCAGATGGCGACGATTTGTCGTGTCAGGTCACCAGAGGCATTAACTTTTAATAAAATGAGCGGGTGTGTGGAGCTCAGGGTTTCTCTGCGGAGCACCTGATGGTGTCTATTCATGCCAGTTCATCTCATTGCCAGAATTAATTAGTGACAAGAGCCATGCAGAAGTCACTGTATCATCTCTAGCCCTTCATCAAGTCCCTGTTCCTCAGGACTTATCAAGGCTGTTTAATAAAAGTAGCACTGATTGCATTCATTATATAATTAAGCTGGCATTATGTAGGACGAAATTAATGTATTATAACGTCAAATTAGCAAGAAAAATAAATAAATAAAATGTTTATAGGTTAGCTAGCAATTCATTCTATAATTACAGACTATTCTCCTATCAGCAGCATAATGTTGACGTGGAACCTACAGGCCTTTCAGTTTATCTTCAGATAAGTTTCTGCACCTGTACTGTAGATATTGATCTGTACATTTGTCTGACAAGATAAAATGAGAAGTACATTAAAACACACTGCTCTATTGGATTGAGATCTGGTGACTGTGAAGGCCCTGTGAGTACAGTGAACATGTTCAACAAACCAGTCTGAGAGGATTCCAGCTTTATGACATAGTGCACTATCCAGCTGGAAGTAGCAATCGGAAGATGGGTACACTGTGGTCATGAAGGCATGGACATGGTCAGCAACAATACTCAGGTAGGCTGTGACATTGCAACGATGATCAATTAGTACTAAAGGGCCCAGAGTATACCAAGAAAATGTCCCTCACACCATTACACCACCACCATCATTAGCCTGAACCGTTGATACAAGGCAGGATGGATTCAGCCTTCATGTTATTGACGGCAAATTCTGAACCTACCATCCGAATGTCGCAGCAGAAATTGAAACTCATCAGACCAGGCTACATTTTTCCAATCTTCGACCCTAGAGATGGTTGTGCATGATGGTCCCAAAAGATCAGCAGTTTCTGAAATACTCAGACCAGCCCGTCTGGCACCAACAACCATGCCACTTTCAAAGTCACTTAAATTACCTTTCTTCCCCATTCTGACGCTTGGTTTAAACTGCAGAGGTTCATCTTGACCATGTCAACATGCCTAAATGCATTGAGTTGCCACAATGTGATTGGCTGATCAGTAATTTGCATCAATGAGTAGTTGGAAAGGTGTGCCTAATAAAGTGGCCGGTTAGTATATATGATGGTATGTTTCATTAATGCATTCACTGACTTTAAATCTGCTTTCAACTGTGTCCACTGGCCTGCTCTATGGAAGACTCTGGAGACCGAGCATGTGCGAATTTGAACTGTGCTTTCCGAGGAATTTACCATTCAAAACGAAGTGCGCCAGGGAGATATGGCTTCCCCGCTTTTCAACATCGTTATCGATGCTATTATGCAAAAAGCATTTGAGGGCAGAAGTGGAATCCAGCATAAAGTCCTTACAGACTTTATGTTCACGGATGGTAGTGCCATCTTCACCAATACAGACATAGAAGCTACTGTCATCACCTGTGATGTTGCCCACATCTTCCATGCATATGGCCTAAAAAGCAATGTGGATAAGACCAAAGTCCTTACTTCAGATGAATTACCAGACAACGTCCACCTCAATGGAACGCAGATTGAGCACGTCCAGGATTTTAAATACCTTGGATCTCTCGTAAAGATTGCATCTACCATCAAGGTCCGCAGTAGAGACGGTCAAGCTACAACAGCATTCGCCTTGTTGAAATGGTGTCTTTGGGAGAGGACAAGCATTAGCATCAAGACCAAAGTCCGTCTCTTCCGAACACTGATCCTCCAGGAACGCAGACTCTAGCAGCTCCAAAGAAAATGTGGCTCAAGCATATTAAAGACGAATTGAAAAACCATCGCTAGACCATCTATGAAGCTAGAATGAAGAAGCTACCGACATCATCTGTGATATTGCCCACATCTTCCATGCATATGGCCTAAGAAGCAATGTGAATAAGACCAAAGTCCTTACTTCAGATGGATTACCAGACAATGTCCACCTCAATGGAACGCAGATTGAGCACGTCCAGCTCCAAAGAAAATGTGGCTCAAGCATATTAAAGACTAATTGAAAAAACATCGCTATACCATCGATGAAGCTAGAATGACTGCTATTAATCGACAAGCATGGAAGCAGATCATAAAGGATGCACGAAATCCTGCACCACCTACAGTACAGCAGCATATTGGTTGAGAGGCAGGCCAGCCCCACAATCACCAGCTACGGACTAAAATGATAACCAAAAAGAAAATACACACACACACAATAAAATTATAAAAATATTAAATATTAAAACATATATAATTGAAAACTAGTAGTTAACAATTGCAATATTTATTATTATTCTTATTATTTCTATGAGTTTACTTCTGGACCTGATTTTGATTGTTTAAACAGATTTTTAGTAAATGGTTCTTTTAGTAAGTGTTTCCATGCACAAGACCTTGAATGTGTCTTTATATTTTCTGGTAAGAGCCTCAGAGGAAGAGATTTGTGGTTGTATCTTTTTCTTTCCACACACACACACACACACAAAGATCCACAGAGAGTGAATCTGATTAATTGGTATGACTGGGTTTGGAAATGTTGTTGTGGCCACAGTACACCAGGGAGAAGCAGCACTGACCGCACAACTGACTCACACACACACATCCACACGAGAAAACAGCTCGCTTCAAACACTTCCTGGACTCCACTGCGAGAGTCTCTCACTGTCTCTCATTAATAATAAAGCTTCAGCACAGTTTCACCTTGCCAGGAGGAATGTGTTTCATCACGGTGGGTGGTGCTAAAGGAAGACACAAGGGAGCAGAACTGTGTTTGCATTTGAGTGTGAGGACACAGACTAGTTCTCCAAACCACTGGCCGATAGCTTGAATGTCACTTCACTAGATTAGGTTTAGTTCTCTTATAATATTTAAGTGTAATTTCATATGGCACTGCAATATAGTTTACATGGACCATTCAGCCAGCATCCTATCATTAGCAGTCAGTAATTATGGACCACAGTTCACCAAAAATTTCAACATTTGATCATCCCTTCTTTAAAAACTTTTCTTTTTTGTTTTTCATTTTCTTTTTTTTTTCTCTCTCTCTGTGTCCCACAAAATAAAATATCTTGGGAAAAAAAAAAAATATTCATTTGATTTTTTATAAATGTTGTATATTACAATAATTTACATTTAAAATATAAATAATTAAATAATAATAAGTTATATAAATAAATAAATGAATAAATACATAAATCGTTGTGTTGTTTCTATTGACAATAAATTAATTAATTTATAAATGTGTCCACTACAGTTATTTAAAATTTAAATATAATAATATAAACTATACATACTTTCCATTTTTATAACAATAATAATAATATATTAATAACCTGTATCATATATTATGTCGGTAATTTTATTTTGATTTGATTTGATTTTACTTTATTTTGATGCTCCGTTTTGAACAATCTGTTGACAATAAGTAGCTTTGCCAACTAACTCTTATTAGAATATTAATAAACTCTCTAATTAATTTCTGCTAACTCTTTATTCTGATGGTCTCCCAAAACCAGCTCTACTGACTATAAGTAACTTTGCAAGTACATATTAACCTATTCTAATCCTAACCCAACCAGTCTACTAATACTCTGCTAGCACTCTATTGAGAGTTAGTAGATATTTAGGTGCAGGCAACACTGATAAAAAGAGATTTATTTTTAGGTAAGTGGTTGCAAACTATTAATTTTAGATATAGTTTCAGAAAAAAATACATGTATAAATACATTTGTTTTGCTTGCAGCTGCTTAACTAAAAAGAACAAAAAAAAAATGCAACTAGGCTCACAATTATTATTTTTTTTTTATAAATTCAATGTGGGGGTTATTTTTATTCTTTTATTATTTATTTTTTATTTTTTGCTCCATGTATGTGTATCTCTAATTATTTAAACACAATGATATTTGCAGAACGCATGCAATGTAGTCACATGCATTTCCAATCATCTTTGGATGTGCTTAAAGGCACATGTTTTGGTCAGATTTACACTTCTACTTTACATTTTACATTTGCATCAATGCAGTGTAAAGGGGGCGAAAAAACAGATCCAGCTTAGTATTGTTCCCGTTGTTGCTCTGAATTTTATTTGCATTAAAACCTCACTTTTAGTGGATTTTGAAGATAAATAAAATTAACACAAAACTAAACCAAACCTGTCTATTTTAGGGATTGTGCAGAGCTTTTACTCTGAACTTTACGCTTGTCTAATTCTTTACAATGTCTCTTTCTTAAACTCCTCCTTTACTAAAACACATTCCCGTCTGCTCTCCCCTCTAATCCAATTGCTAACTATTGTGAACGAACAGCACATCAAACTCCCTACTGAGGACATAAAGCACAGTCATGACGGTTTCTCAGAACCTCCTTTTGAAGAGCCAGTAATCCAAGGTCACACATCATCACCCCCACCTCCTCACACAGAGCTTTATGTGCCTTTAAACTCGGGGAAACAGCAGCGATATTTCTGCTGCAAAGTGACTGCTGTGCTCTTACTGTCACATACATGAAGTGCACATTTTTACAGACACGCACACACACACACGATCTGCTCCAAAGCCTAGTTAGAGGGTGGGGATTCAACACATCTACCATTTCAAATATTCAAATAAGAATATCTATTGGAACACTAGTATTTTTACCAGCTAAAGCGTGGTTTTAAGTCAGTTATTTCTATCCTTTGCTGTAGAGTGTCAGTTTACATTTCCAAACAATAATTTTGCTGTTCAGTAATGGAGGGATATTTTTAAGATTCTAACAACATCTCATCTGATCATCCAGTCTGTCTGAAATGACATGTAAAGACTATTATAAGTAACAGAACAAACTGAGACAGAACAGGACAAATTTATTAAAACAGAAATAAAAATTAAAACTAAACTATTCAAATCCTGAGGTTCTACTTGTGTTGCCTTTGTGTTATGGGATTCCCTTTTTTGTCGTCGTGGCAGAAAAACAGCTAATAGGCCTGACAAAGAGCCTATTACGCATACTAAGAGCATTGTGTTTTAATAGAAATTGTTCTAGCTCAGGTTGTTGCAATGTTTCATCTCCCAAATCAGCATTAACAATAAATCAACATGTTATCTTATCAGTCACATGGTCAGAATTTTTTTTTTACATTTTTGCAGTATAATCTTGACATGATTTCTACAACAGGAATGTGATGCATTTGACACTAAACATGAATATGAACCAATAAACCATTCTGTAATTATTCAAAATACATTAAAATGAGGGATTAGCACATAGAAGTTAATTATGTGGTTTACATATATATAATATGCAATTATGCTATGATTAGTTGCTCATAGGTCCTTTTAAGATGATTCTGAGCATGTATATGCATGGAAATTCAGTTCCTGGTCCATTCTGTGACTGTAAGGACAAGTTCTGTGAAGGTCAGTTTCTTGTCTTCACTTCTTGTCTTCTAAGGGGGGTAAGGTCCAACACTAGAGTTGTGATCATGATTACTGGGTTTACATGTCATGATCATGCCGTCCTGTGTCTTTGACTATTTGTCTTGGTTATTGGTTACTTTACCAAATTTGACAATCTCCTTCCGGATTTGGGATTATCAGTAAGTGTTATTTTGTGCAAGTGTTCCTTTGTTGCAAGCCGGTCTGTGTAAGAGTCTGGACCTCTTTATGGAACTTTGGCTGCTAGTGTTTCTACATGCTACATGCCCTACGTTTTGGAAAAGCTCCACAGTTTTGTGTCTGTGTCTCACTCTTCTAGTACTCCCGCTCTCCATAATTACTTCACTCTGCTGCCGCATTTAAACAACATTTATTACAGGTCACCAACACAAAAGGAGACATTTAAAAGGACAAATGCTGGCACTGCACCTGAAGATCGCCATACACAATGTGAATAGAGAGGACATAGAGTAACATCCACAGGCATTTATACTTAGAGACAAACAACATGGGTTGAGGTAAACCTCCATGTGATGACAGTTTGATTAATTTACTGCCTCTGCCTAGCAGGAATAAAGTCTCCATGCGCAAAGATCAGTGAGCTAAAATGCTCTTCCGACTGGTTCTTTTTCTTAAGAACAAAAGAGATAGCAAGGCAAGAGAGGAAACAGAAAACATTTATATATATATAAATATATAAGCCAGACTGAGGGAAATTGTAATGAAATGTGTTGTTAATTCGTATATAATAAAAGCTATGGAATTAACTATTGGTTGTACAGCTGTTACTGTATGTCATTTTAGCACAAAAAGATTGAGAGTTGTACATATGACTGATTGTTTTTTTATCATAGCATGCTGGAAATTCATGGAAATGTATTTCACCAGCCTGATCCTGTATTTTAAATAATAATAAAAATGATAATAAAAAATAAATAAATAACTACAAATAGTCTTGTACATTTTTAATGTGGTATTTGTCAAGCTTGAGAGTTTACATAGAAAAGAGTAGCCTGGACAATTTGCTTTATATTCAGAATTTTAAGATGTTGGGTGAAAGGAGGACTAGGAATCTCAAAAAGTCAACTGGCAGTGCTACATGTCTTTGAGGCCGATAGAGGCAGAAAACGCTGTAGATGAAGTCTTTGATTAGGTTTATGCAGCGTTTGAAATTGTGGCGGGTGAGGATGTTTTCATACGTGTTTAGCCAATCACAGATAGACCCTACTCCGAAGTATGAACTACAGTAATTTAGTTCCTCCAAACAGAGTTCCTGAAACTAGTTCCCGTGGTGCAAACATGATCAAAAGTAGTTCCACAGTTAGTTTAAGTACTACAAAATGGTTCCTGCTGTTTGAAAGGCCCAATAATTTGATGGGTCATTTGTTACTTACAAACACACAGATTTTCACTTCACAAGATTTTAACTGATGGACTTTTATATTATGGATTACCCCATTCACTGTAAAGGATCCATTGATAAGCAAATAATGCAATTTTAATTTTCCCAAAAGAAACAAACTAATTTACATCTTACATCAACTTGAGGATTAGTAAACTTGTCAGCAAATTTAAAATTTCCTAATTTTAATCAAAGATATTTTCCATTCCAATAACTTACTAACTATCAATTCAAATAACAAATAAACAAAAAGTAGCTGAAGCTGCAAAAACATGAATCTAACTTGTTGGCAAATCCATTTCGATAGAACCATAGTAATTGTTTGTATGGGCAAGTTCAGACATGATGGATTACAGCTAAAAGTGTAGTGAACAAGCTGGTTCTGGTACCATGCAGCAACAAAGGCCCCAACATCTCAGACTCTAGGAACACAAGAACAAGTTTAAAATCTCAAACAAGACCTTTATTGTGTCATTCCATCAAATAGAATTACAACAGGGATGAGATGCATCTTTTGGAATAGCCCCAAAGCAAACAAAAGTACAAGGTAAAGAAAAGAATAAAACTGAAAAGCAAAACATATCTAGTTACATCTCCCATGACGTTTCAGTCGAAGGCAAATCAAAGCCTCAAAATTTCAGCACGGTATGTTCAGGACCAAATTTGCACAGTCTTATCTGCTATCACACTCGTTAATTAATGACAAACGTCCATTGACAGTTTATAAAACATATGAACAGTTTCGCCCTGGCCACAATACGGTCACACTCTCACTGAGAGCAGGATACATTTCAGACAAAAGTATATTTTCTGTCACATTACTTTTTTAAAAATTCTCCATTGGAGATCAGTAGTTGGTATTGTGCCCTCCATCACCTGTAATATTGCCTTCCAGAATATAGCGATCTTGCTGTTAAATTCATTACTAGATGAATTAAATACAACAACATGTTTTTAATACATGGTTCCCGGCTGTGGGTGAGTCCGTTTGCACATGGATGGCTCAGTAAATATTAGTTTCACATATATTTACAACAGATAAAGATTCCAGGTCCAATCACGCCATTGGCACATCCACCAATGCTTTTGTGCCACTGAGGAAGGCACTTATTTCCAGTTAGCTCAAGAAGCTGTATGGCTGGCCATGTGCTCTTTCTCTGCCTGTATCATATTTGTTTGTACATACAAGTACAAAACTGGGGGAAATTGGTAAGATCTTTAAAAACATGAAAAAGAACTGAATGGATGAAAATAAATAGCAGTGTAGTCCATTAACAAATCCACTACAGTACAAGAAGATGCACCAATGTACAATCCACATCATTTTATCATTCACATAAGTGTCACGGTAACCCAGTTTCCTCTTCAGGGTGATCGTAGATTTGTAACGATTCCTTGTCCTCCAAGTCAAGGAAATGGAAGAGAACATCAACAGCAAGAATACAAGATGGATAGGAAGTCGTCAAAAAAAAAAAAAACTGGTCTAAACCACAAAGAAACAATATTAAAGTCCATTTTCTTAAAAAAATAAAACACGAGAAAGTGTGTTTTCTTGTTTTTACTTACCTTCCCAGTTCCCACAATGTCATGATGCACCTAACTATAGGAGAATCAGTCGGAGGTAAGAATCAATGGGTTAGTTTGCGCAACAATTTATATTCTTTTATCATTTAACCCTTAAAAGCAAATAAGACTTGAAATTTGAAACAAAAAATACGATATTTTAAATGAGACCTGAGATATTTTTGTCCCATCACCAAAACTTAAGAGATCGTAAAAGAAATCCAGAAATGTTGGGTTAAATACAACCAGGTGCTGGGTAAAATATGGACAAACCAAGCCGTTGGATTAAACCTCTACTGTATTCAGAATTTATATAGTGTGTATACAGAGATTTACTAAATACTAAGATACTAAATCTTCAGCAGAGACACGATTGTTTGTTGTGATTATGCATTTCTTAATAAAAACTGATCCCACACGTACATAGAGCTCATCAAATATGGTAAACTTCATATAGATTTATTTTATGATATCTTTATTGATTAACTTTTTAAAAGTGTACTTGTAAACTGAAAAAAATATATATTTTGTGGTCTAATCAAAAATCATGGTTTTATTATTAATAATAATAATAATAATATTTTTACTTATACAAATAAACAAATAATTTTCATTAAATACTGATTTAAAATTTTTAAGAAATTTATAATAAATATGGCTGTAACAAATTTGAGGGGTTTTTTGTTTGTTTTGTTTGTCGACTTCCAATAGAGGGACATATATCAATCAGGCTTCATCATAAAATATTTTCATTTGGGTTTTAAAGTGTTTTAAGTTTGGAGTAACGCGAGAGAGGGTAAATGATACAGAATACCCATTTTTGGTTTACACTTCCCCTTAAAGGATGTACATCTGTATACATTCTGATTTGTTGGAATAGAAAAAATGGAATAGCTTTTAGAATCATTTAGAGGCACTTTGGTTGATCAGTTTTCCTTTCAAAGTCTCCTTCAGAAATTTCTGAAGCTGGGAGTATTCCTATTCTTCAGTAATTCCTAAATTAGCATATGGTGCTGGTAGAAGAATCTGGCTCTCTAAAACTGTGGAATTACACTACCGTATTCCTGTGCCGGTAAGGTGGAGGTGGCAGAACTGTTCCCGGTCTCTTGTTAAACTCGGAAAGATATTCAGGGTTGTCAGCCACTGCAATGCGACTTCGGATGCTGTGCCTGTAGAGATGTTTGCTTTTGCACACTTGGGCTGGATCTTGAAGGTTCGGTTGGGTCACCTTGGGTGGCAGACTATGCTGCCAGTAGTCAGGATTATCAAAATTCTTCTTTGACTTCCTGTCGACCATCACGGTCCCAGAATGACCCGTTTGAAGCATGTTACCTGGATAGACAAGGTGGCAGGGAAGGCCGGATATACTTTTACTGGTGACTGCAGATTTCGACACTTGAGTCGGATGAGTTGCAGAGCCAGACTGACTTGCCAGACAAGGTTGGATCTGTTGGCTGACGAGGGAGATTTGGGTTAATAAGGAGGGATTGCCAGACATGCTGGAGGAACTGGATTCAGCACCATGTGGCGACTGGGAATGCTGGCCATTTTGGCTCATCGATCTTATCTGGGGGGGCTGAACAGGTGGAACGGCGAAATGAACATGTGTTCCCTGGACATGGTGGTGGGCTTTCCCAGTTTGTGTCGAGAGGATAACGTGGCTACTTGCAGTGTTGGCTGCTGTTGTCATCTGTAGCGGGATGGAAGCTCCATTTTTCCTTGTAATCTCCTGGTTCATCCCACTAGTGTTGTTGTATGTGTTGAGGTAAAGCGGTTCATTGATGTACTCATCCTCAACCTTGGGTTTCCTATCAGGGGTGCTGTGGTAACCTGGGTTGTCCAGTGCAGTAATATTTCCATTTTTCCGCTGGTTTACAAAAGGATTCTCCTCGACAGGACTAAGATGTTCTGTACACACAAAAGACAATGAAAATAGAATGACAAACGCTCAATACTGTATATAGAATCATTGCTATTCAACACTAATAATTACTGAAGCAGTATACTCTAGTATTACTAGTATTACTGTAGTATATATATATATATATATATAAAATCTTGTTATTTTTTATTAGTTCATAAATATTTCAATATTTCATCAGTATTATTTTTTAATTAATGAATTAATTGATTTATTTGTATTAAGTTATTTACTGCTGGTATTAACCATAGCTATGTAAGATACATTTTTACCGTATATTTAAGGAGTCCTGTAAACAAATAAACCCCAATTTTCTTTCATAAATCAAAAAAAGATTGTATTAATCAGAAAAGTAGGTCCTGTAAACCCCTTAAATCATCCATAAATCACCTCATAAATCGAGCACTGGTGAATCAGTGATTTATGTATAATTCTGAGTCATTAGATACAGAAAGAACTACTGAAGAATCTTGTTTTAGAAGCAAAGAGGAGACAGTTTACAAACATTAAAAGGAACACTGTGGCCTACATTTGTACAAATCTCATGACCTACATTTTACAATTCATCGCACTCTTGTGTGTTATTGTTCAGGAAATGAATGAGAATTAATGAGCTGATTAAATTACTGTTCGCATAATAAATATGCAGCATAATAAATGAGCAACGACTCTAGTACTTCCAGAAGAAAACATCAGTGTTAGTTCATTCCAAATGAAAGCATGTGCACAGAAATATTCATTAAATATTATAAACGTATACATTAAAAATATTTTAAAATATTACCATTTTGGCTGTAGTTTAAAAAAATGCATTAAAAATGACAAGCATATAATATTATTATTATTATTATTATTATTATTATTATTATAATTTTTACAAAGTTAAACACATTTAATGTGTTTTAATTTAATTTAATTTAACTTTTTAATGGCAACATGGTATTCTTAAATAGCAACTTTGTGTTGGTAACAAATCGCCTTCTGGCTGCAGTTTAACTACTGATACTAGCATAAAAACAGTAAGTATCCTCCTTGTAGTTAACCACCCACAATTCATTGGCACTCTTTAGTTTGAGGCCTCTTGAGGTGAAAAATGAGACCATTAACTGCTGCCAAAATTTGTAATGGAGGAACTCATAATCTATTGATTTATCATCCTACTCAACCCACCACACTGGATTCATGTTTTACTCCAGACACCCTTTTGTTTTAAACTATCTGAGATGGAAATGAAACAACTGCAATATTATTGACCAGAGAATGTGTAATAAAAGACTTTTAGAGGTGATTTACACCAAACTAAATTATGTACGCCCAGAAGCGTCATGCACATGCTCCCTTATATTTTTGCAACAAGTGAATTTTGAATGCAACTCCTCAAAGAGGACATTGAATATTTCAAATAGCTGTCTTTTTTTTTTTTTTTTTTACCTGATTTGTTCATAGGGCTCATGTAACCATCTGCACCAGCAGTCTTCTGATTCCTTTCTCCGAAAAACACAGTTGGGTCTGCACTGTAGCGCTGGCCGTCGGAGTTGTCTCCAGCGAACATGGGCTGTTTTTTCAAGCTGCCATTACAGTGTTGTTCCTCAAGAGCATCAAGACCTGCACCTTGTGTGCTTATAGGAATGAAAACACCACTCTCTGTACCAGAAGAATCATGAGAACAAGCTCCCATCCCGTCTTCTGGGATAAAAACTCTTTCACGACACTTGAGTTGTGCCTATATGAAGGAATAAAAAATAAAGTTTAGATGGATCATTCACCTTCATCAATGACTCAGCAATCATTTGATGATAGTGTTAGTGCTCAATTACAAATAAAAGGGTGTGTGTCTCTCATGTCGTCCAAATGCATATGATACTCTCTTAGAAATAAAGGTACAAAAGCTGTGACTTGGACGGCACCTTTTCAAAGGGTACACTTTTGTGCCTATGAGGTTCAAATATGAACATGTTAAGTATTAATCTGTATTTTTCTCTAGGTACCAGAATGGACCCTTTAGGTACAAACATTTACCTTTATGCCACAGTGACAGCTTTTGTACATTTAGCCTGATGCCGAGCACATTTCAGCACATTTTCCATCTGCCCAGTTGTGGTCCCATAACCAGAGACGGCTGACTAAACAACTTTTATCATGATTGGGGTTGCTTCTGGATAGTTGAGAATAGATATTTTTGCTTCATAACACGTTTTTCCAACCACTACCACTGCTTCTGTCTTCCCCATCGGCCATTAACTGTTAAAAGGAGTAGTTTATTCCTTTTTAAACTGTTCACTGTGAAAAAATAAAAAAATCTGTAGAGTTTACAGTAAAATAACATTCATTTAACAACATTTCAGGTAACATACAACCCTAATAAAGAGAGAAATGTTATATATTTCAAAGAAAAAACATCAAATTTAAACAAAATTTAAAATGCAATGTAGGGAAATCTGGCATGAGTGCCCCTAGTGGAGCCTGAGGGCACTCGCAGCAATTGACCTTTCGCAAAAGCCACGCCCCCCTTAGATACTGTTGCAAGCCCATCAAGCTTACCGACAACTACGGACTGTCAACCGTAGATAGTAGTAGAAAATATGGCGAGTAGAGGTGTATCTGTTGGTGTCTGACTCCTTTTGTAATAACATACACTTAATATCCTCCAGGTTGAGGCAAAAGGGGTTGCAATATGCAATGGAGGGCTATATACATGATCTCGTGGGGAGATGAGAGCGTGAGAGAGTCAGCTGAGCATGCGCGGCTCGACTGTGAAACAGCCTACAAGGATTTCACAGCTTGGAATGAGGTGTACTAATCCTCACATAAAAAACACACATTGAGGAGGCAGATAATGTCTGTATATTTAGTCAAACATACTCAATATCACTACAATGTAGCTCCGGTCTGGGAGAGGCGATAATGAGAGCATGAAAGAGTCAATGAGCGTGCGCGGCAGACTATGAAGCAGATCGCGCCTTTTTTCCTTAGAGCACTAAAAATAAGTTTGAATTGCCTGTTAGAACGCGATGTGTTAACGCGATAAATTTTTGAGCATAAGACACTGAATCCTGGTAAATTGCATAAATTAAATTTTACAAAATATTGACAAACAAATGTTATAACATTTCACAATATAACAGTTTTTACAGTATGTTGAGAGCAAAAGAGATGTATTTTTCAAGGATTTTTGCAAATTTAAAGATTTTAAAGCCTAGTTTCCAAAAGATAATAGGAACATAAAGTAACTTCTGAAATTCCAAAGTGTTATTATATTATTTTATCTACAGTACCTCCTCAGGGAGAAGACATTCATGGATGCCCACCATGGTACCTCCCTCAAACTACACACTGTTTTAATTTGCACTATACCATGTGACCTGTTCATTTCCATCCTGATACATTAGAACCATTATGAAACGACTTCTAAGAAAAACCATTAATTTATTAAGACTCAGAACCCTTGTGATTTTTTCTGTGAATAAGTAATACACCCGGTTTTAGTAAGAAAACACGTCAGCCTCATAAAGCCTTTTTGCTCTATTTCTGCAGTTATACCAAGCATGGAACCAAAGTTACATCCATTAATGCAAATGTAAAAGAGCTATTTAACCATTAGTGTTACCAGTAATTGCAGCACCTGTACAAAAGACGGCTAAAAGCTCCGCCAACTGCCTTTGAAATACCGAAATACATGATGACTTGCTCTCTAATGTCATGTCACTGGAGTGTTCACGTTGGGAGTAAATAGTCTTTTGCTATTTATATATTTATATAGTATTCTGTTAGTCATGCATAATAATAGTTTGCTCATTTGTGTTATTTTAATAAAAGGTCCAAAGCCTAACATCTGTCCAAAAGCAGAATCAAGCATCTATCTATCTACCTATCTATAGATGTGCACTCACCTTGAGGAAAGACAGATTGCGGTTTCTTTCAATACTGGTGATCTCCAGATTACCCATGACCACCTCACAGTTTTCGTAGAACTTGCGAAGAGTTTTGTACTGCTGGTCTAAATCCGAAAGTGTGCTGAGCTTGTTATCAGTGCCAGGACACACTATTAGAAGAGAAAAAGACACAGAGAGATTGATCAGGCTGTGATACACAATATAATATAAATATTGCAACATTAAAAACTGTATAAATAATTTGTTTTTCTGAAGAAACACTGTCCCAGGAGTCGGCATCTGTCTTGCCTTTTCTAAGCCCATTGAGCTTTAAGAGAACCCCTAAAGCGTGCTGTGGAGGGTAATTGAGAACGAATGGGAAAAGTCATGTGAGAGGAGGCAAAGTCTACATCACGTTATGAGTGGATTTGGCCATTTATGTTTGGCGGTGATTGGTTCATGCAAAAAGTCCCATCAAAATAAGACTTAATAATTCATGAAAATCATGATCTGTGGCGTTTTAGTGAGTTTTCAGCTTGGTAAAATTTTAGGTTAATATCTGTGTCTGTGAGCAATATTTACCCCACTTTGATGATAAAAAATGTATTGTGTAAAATCATTACACAGTCATTATTTCGGGATAAATGTAAAATGTGTAAAAAACATTTGTTGAGACTTATATTTGGCTTTAATAAAAAGAATATTGATAACAATATCAAATATATAGCATAATAAAATAGTAAAATAGAAAGTATAAGTAATGTTTATGTAACCAAGAAAACGTGACTTGGTTCATTTGATAAAAAAAAAAAAAAAACTTTGCCTCTTTACTTTAGATCACTACTGATATACAGTATATATATATATATACATATATATATACTGTTTATTAACACAGCCAAATAATGGTGGTTTAAATCAAGCTGAAACATACCATGATATTTGTCTTTGCAATGAGAACGATCTTTTACATTTACGCCGGATACCCATCCCTACTAATGTACTCATGATTATCACTATCATGAAGATTTGTGCATAACCTATTTTGAAGTTGTAAAAAAAAAAATTATTATTATTTTTTTTTTTTGGCTTCTGGTCTGTATCAAGGCACTTTACTGTCAGAGTTGAGGGAGTATAACCTGGAGCAGCAGAGAAGAGCACGTGCTGATGCTCAGTCTCCAGAAGCTTCTCATGAGGACCCATCCATCACCACACGCCTAAAGGGCAAAATGACCAGCAGGTCAGGACAAACTTTTGGGGTTGATTTAGGTTTAAATGAAAACTTTTTTTAAAAATAGTTTTAAAATGTTATTTTTTTTTGGCAAATGTAATTTCTTTGCAGGAATTTTACTAGTCTTCAGTTCTCCAGAAATCATTCTAGTATGTTGATTTGTCACAATCAGCACTGAAAAAAAACAATTGTGCTGCTTAATATTTTTGTGAAAGCTGATACATTTTTTGAGAGTCTTTTATTAATAGAATGCAACATTATAAATGTCTTTACTGTCACTTTTGATCACTTTTTGTGTTTGCTAAATATAGTCTTAATTTCTTTAAAGAAAAAGAAAGAAAGAAAAGAAAAAACATAACATGACCTTAAACTGTTGGATTGATAGCCTCTAGATTAAAACTGGTTTAAATTTTATTTGATGTGGTTGATGAAAGCTTTTAAGTTAAGCTTTTTCAGAACTCTATCTCCCATTTCCATAAAAGGGCTCACTACAATAACGGTAATTGTATTTGTTATTATTTATTTATTTATTTGTACAAATTGCAGATTTGACGGGTCAGAAAGTGTGGTGATTGTAGCTGCTCAGAAGCGCACGCTAGGTGGCCGTGAGCTGCAACTGCCCTGCATGAGCTCGCTCACGTCCAAGACCTCCACGCAGAAGTTTTTCCTGCGCGTGCTGCAGGTCATCATCCAGCTTAGAGAAGACACACGGCGAGCTAACAAGAAAGCCAAGCAGACAGGAGGAAGACTGAGTAAGTCCCTCTCTTTAAACACAGAGGCGTCCTCTAATCTTTTAAGAACATTTCCACGCTTGACATTGAAGCTTTTGAGTCTCTTCTCCCATTGAGCGATATAGACAGCTTCATAGGTGTCTCTATTTGTCTCCAGGTTCGACCAGTCTGGGCTCGGCCAGCAGTATCCAGGCTGCGGTCCGTCAGCTAGAGGCTGAAGCGGACGCCATCATTCAGATGGTGAGAGAGGGGCAGAGGGCACGCCGTCTACAGCAGGCCCCCCCACCCTCTTCATCTGCATCCTCTTCCGCTGCTGCATCCGCTGCTGTGGCTGTGGCTGGATCGTCTGCCCCCAGTACCTCTGCAACCAACAACCCCCCCGCTGGCACGGCCAGCGCAGCCACGGTTAGCATGGGCCGCACTGACAGCAGGCAGACTGCTACTCACTGTACTCACCCTCACACACACTCATGTTGTTCATCATAATAATAATACTATTTCTTAATAGTGCTATCAGACTTATCACTTATTAATATAGGTAAAATTACAATAAATTTGTTATGGGACACATTTCACCGTATTGCACATAGGGGCTAAAATGTTTCTGTTATTCAGCAGCATTCACTGTTTGCAACTGTCTCTATTCTATGTGCATTTCAGTATCTCGGATTCAAAATAATAATATAAGATAATTTAATATGAAAGGTAAAATACAGTAAATGTGTGATTTGATTTAATTTAACTTTTTTTTTTTATATATATACCTACGTTTGTATTTAGGAGACGATATTTGTAGCATACCAGGCCAGTATTATTACTAAATCAGAAAGCAACTTTGAACTTGAAGTTTTATATCAACAATTTCACAGCGAAATATCAAAATTATTTTTTGTTTTGCAAGTAAATTTTTGCTTGCAGTTCAAATTAAAACCGTCACCTCAGCTCTGTTTCTCAAACACCTTGACACTATTTTAAAGGTTACTAAACACTGAACTTAAAATTGTTTTCCAGTTAACAAACCAAATAATTCTGTCATAAGACCTGTCAGTGACTCTTTTCTAAACCCCAAATCTCTGTTCCACTTCTTTACTGCTCTGCCTTCCACTGCATTGTGCTGCACTAAGTCTGCATGGTGCAGTGTTTGAGATATTTGAATGTTGCATGCTTCCAGCTTTGTGATTTCTCTCTGGCTTTCTTTTTTGTGTGTGGTTTGGTTTTTGGCTGGTTATCAATGCTTTTTCGCTTAAGCTCCATCCCAACCCCCTCTTTCTCGACCATGTCTGAATGTTTTGATGCATGATACTGAGTCTCAAGCACTGCTTCTAGTTTCAGTCTGTGATTACCCACATTTCATCTTTTTTCCTACATTCTACACTCTCTTCTCTGTCGGAGGGAATTGTATTGAATCTCACCCTGTTCCTTGGTTCCCCTGGTTCAGTCGGAGGTGCACACTGTTGCCGAGCCCCCAGCAGCTCAAAGAGATGATTCACCTATGGATGTGGACCAGCCCTCACCCCTAGAGCAGGACCAGGCAGCGTTAGGTGAGGTCTTATGTAACAATAGATGTGACATGATGGCTTAGGAACATCAGTGGCTGGAATTCACTAATTTTTGTTTCTTTTTTTTTAACCATGTTTGACTGCTTTAAATCATAGTAGCACTGCAAGATGTCTACAAGATAATTGATCTTAGGAGTATTTTGTGGAATTGGATGAAAATGTGCCACCTGGTGCTGCGTTGAAATGAGTGGTTTATATGGAATTCATGAAAAAAATGGTTTGTGTGCGTAGGTGAAGAGAGCAGCAGTCAGCAGGAACAAGAGGAGCGTTTACCTGACCTGCCTCTGTTGAGTGAGCAGCTGCTGCTGGATGAACTATGGGATATGCTAGGGGAGTGTCTGAAAGAACTCGAGGAGTCTCATGACCAACATGCAGTTTTAGGTATGTTAGTTTTATTTTTTAAAGATTTCTGAAATAATTAAATTATTTTGTGCCAACAATTCTATTTTGTACTGCTGTAGTGTTACAACCTGCAGTGGAGGCCTTTTTCCTGGTTCACGCTACTGAGCGGGAAAGCAAACCTCCGGTTCGAGACACTCGAGAGAGCCAGCTGTCACACATCAAGGACGAGCCACCCCCCCTGTCCCCTGCACCACTTACCCCCGCTACTCCTTCTTCTCTGGACCCCTTCTTTTCCAGGGAGCCCTCCTCTATGCACATCTCCTCCAACTTGCCTCCAGACACACAGAAGTTCCTGCGTTTTGCAGGTGAGTCAATCAAACACAAGCTGTCCTGTGGTCCCTTATGGAGGTTTACATAGTGTAGAGAATACATGATGAATACTGATGAAGGCTGTCCTCGATATGAACTCCCTCTGTTTTAAACAGAGACCCACCGCACAGTGCTGAATCAGATCCTGCGACAGTCCACCACTCATCTGGCAGATGGGCCATTTGCTGTTTTGGTTGATTACATCCGCATCTTGGATTTTGATGTCAAGCGCAAGTAAGATACTGCCTATTAGTTCAAGATTAAGAAAAAAAAATGACATTGTTACCATTGTAATACTTTTTTTTTTTTTTTCCTCAATACGGTGTTTACACCGCACATGGGAGAGTTTGAAAGTCACATCCCTCAGCAAATGCCTAATATATATATACACAGACTGTTGACATGCCTGCATTCAAACACTTCACTGAGCATTTACAGTGAAGCAAATGGGAGAGTGTGAAGCAATGATCATTGTAGCCAATCACAGTTATATCTTTTGAAGTTATATCACAATGGCCAGTCTCAAAAATACCGAAATATTGTATGACAAAACATTATACGAGGGAAAAATTCATATAAATTTACTGGAATCTTAATAAAATGCAAGCAACACATGATTGCGGATTGGATTTATGTATTAATTTTTTTTGTGTTTGTATAATATATTTAATATTAATTATTATTATTGTCTTTTTTAATTTAAAAGTTTTTTGGGGGGGGGTTCTTTTTTCCTCTCTGGGTTGATTCTTTTATCTAATAAGTATGTCTTTTAGGTATTTCCGTCAGGAGTTGGAGCGTCTGGATGAGGGCCTGAGGAAAGAGGATATGGCCGTCCATGTGAGAAGAGATCATGTCTTTGAAGATTCTTACAGAGAGCTGCACCGCAAGAGCCCAGAGGACATGAAGAACAGACTGTAAATCTCTCACGCTTTCTCGCTCTGCCACTCTTTCACTCAAACGTGCCTAGTATTTTACAGATATCTACAAGCAGCAGGAGCTGGGCAGTTGAGTTTCATTCTTATGGTTTCTATCTCTACAGGTATATAGTCTTTGAAGGAGAGGAGGGTCAGGATGCAGGTGGGCTGTTAAGGGAGTGGTACATGATCATCTCCAGAGAAATGTTCAACCCCATGTATGCTCTGTTCCGCACTTCTCCTGGCGACCGGGTCACCTACACCATCAACCCGTCCTCCCACTGTAACCCCAACCATCTCAGCTACTTCAAGTTTGTGGGACGTGTGGTGGCTAAAGCAGTCTATGACAACAGGCTATTAGAGTGTTACTTCACACGCAGCTTCTACAAGCACATCCTGGGCAAGAGCGTCAGGTACCAGCAAGAATCTGCCAGGTTTAGGTCTGATCTCAGCGATCTTTATGAAATGCACTGAATTTTATTTATTTATTTTTTGGTTCATAGGTACACAGACATGGAAAGCGAAGACTATCCCTTCTTCCAGGGTCTAGTCTACTTGTTGGAGAATGACGTGTCCACTTTGGGCTACGAGCTGACATTCAGCACAGAGGTATGAGCTGTATTTTCATACTGACCATGCTACCTTTTTTTTTGTTCTTTTTAGTTATGAAGAGGTGATTATCATGCCTTTTTCTTATGTTCACAGGTCCAAGAGTTTGGCGTGTGTGAAGTGAGAGATCTGAAGGCCAATGGTGCCAACATCATTGTCACAGAGGAGAACAAGAAAGAATATGTGCATCTGGTCTGCCAGATGAAGATGACAGGTGAGCATACACTCCAATAAACATCACTGCTAGTGAGGAACGGGGAGGTTCAGGAGTCTTAGCAGGGAGCTGAAACATCTGTGTTTCTCAGGTGCAATCCGTAAGCAGCTGGCTGCCTTCTTAGAGGGCTTCTATGAGATCATTCCCAAGAGACTGATCTCTATCTTCACTGAGCAAGAGCTGGAGCTGCTCATCTCCGGCCTGCCCACCATCGACATTGACGACCTCAAGGCCAATACAGAATACCACAAATATCAGTCCAGTTCAATTCAGGTTTGTACACAGTCAAAAGGACAATCTTGTATAACTCTGTATATTGTTTCCTTAATTCCCCATTAAAGCTTTTACTACTTCAGATGCATTCTTTGTCTGCTTAAATTTTTTTTTTTATCCTCCTCACTCTCCACAGATCCAGTGGTTCTGGCGGGCATTACGATCCTTTGACCAGGCTGACCGAGCTAAATTCCTGCAGTTTGTTACAGGCACATCTAAAGTGCCACTGCAGGGCTTTGCTGCGCTGGAGGGAATGAATGGCATCCAGAAGTTCCAGATCCACCGAGATGACCGCTCCACTGACCGCCTGCCCTCTGCACACACTTGGTAAATGAGCCTAGATGCCTCAAAACACACAATACATGTGTTTCATGGCAATTGTGGTCTTATGTACAACTAAAAAAATGTCACACTTGTTCTCTCTCTCCGTCCAGCTTTAACCAGTTGGACCTCCCAGCGTATGAGAGCTACGAGAAGTTAAGACACATGCTGCTGCTGGCCATTCAGGAATGTTCTGAAGGCTTTGGACTGGCCTAAAGACTCTCCTTATACCCACACACAGACACACACACAGAGATATGTAGACTTACATGTTGTTAACTTATGACACACATGCATATTCACACTATCATACATACGGCCAAGACCTACTTCTAATCCTCATAAAACAAACCGATGGATGGCTAAGCGAGTGACAGAGATGTATTGACATTGCCTACTACACACAAAGTCTCTCATTGACACACCGAACTGTATTTGGTATATGTGTGTGTCTCACTTCCCTATTAAAATTACAGAGCCCGAGAGAGGATCACAGAGGATATCTGAGGACTAATATAAAAGACATTTTCTCCATTTAGTTTGGTTTCTCTGTACAAAAGGTTTGGGAGTTTATTATGTTTAATCTTTTTTGTTCTTCTCTGGCTGTTAAAAAAAAAGGAGAGAGCTGTTTTGTGTGTAAAGAGGATGGTTGTAACCCTCTTGCAGGGGGAGGGAGTTGATTGTCCTCTGTTGCTAATGTGTGACCTCACTAGCTTTGCAAATGGGAACTTTAATTTGGGGGAGGGGAAGTCATGGAGAAGGGTGGGAGGGCGAGAACATGAAGTGAGGTTTGAAATTGCAGACATGCAGGGATTTTCAGAACGGGGACATTTTTAGGCAACTTTTGTGGTATTTTTGGAGAGGAACACAGATTTGAGAAGTGAAGGACTGAGACATTGAACCGCGGGTGCTCAGACACATGCGGTTATTACCCAACTGCTGATGCAGCCTCTCAGCAGGTAATCAGAACGTAAATTGCTACATAAATAAATGCATAAAATGAGCCCACTGTGTCCTTTAGAGTTGTTTCAATGTATGCCTTACACATTTGCACTAACAGGAGCAAATATCATTTATATGTTAAGAAATATACTGATGGAGGTCCGTGGAAACTAACTTGACACATGCTGTGGGGTCCAAGTATTAAAAGCTCTATTCTTCATCCTGAGTTATGTATGAGGAATTCTGTCCAGTTATTGATCACCTGCATGAGTGTCACGTTTGTTGTTTTAAGGTTTTGTTTATAAGCATTTTAGGGCAGGCCTTTGTTTTTTGCTCTCTTCCACTCTTTGCATGGGAGCTGGTGTGAAGTGCAATGAGTGGTTCAGACCATCTGGAGCTTCCAGTAATGTCCCTGCTGGGCTTCAGTGCTGTCAGAATACAGTTCATCACGCCTGCTTTCTCGACTGCAGGAGCCCACTTGGCTAGACTGACAGCTCTCAACATAAAGTGCAAGATCAAAGGTGAGAGAGGATGTTGGAGACGTGATCATTTCCTGAAGTACAGTGTTTTGTTTTTTTTTTTTTTCCATTGACCTCCGACAAACTTTTCCAAACGATGAGCACTCGTTTAAAAAATTAAATTGATACTAAATTGTCAACACATCTTGGATTAAATGTTTAGTCAACTTGTTTTCTTTCAGTTAACACAGGCTCTGTTTCTTTTGGCTCCAGGTGATTGTGGGCCTCATTGATATGAGCTTAGCACCTCAGTGTTTGAATGAAGATCATTTTGTTGTTTCCTCAACCTAATCTGCGTGAGCTCGGATTAATTAGTTTTAAACTGAAATGCAAACCAAGACTAGTTGAAAGCAAGTTGACCACAAATTGAATCATCTTTTGATGATAAAATTGAATAACTAGCATGTTTTGTATATTATTTTTAGTGGTAAGTTATTATATTGTGAGCAAACTGAGTAAGTTTCAGTCCAGTGTGATAACATTTTACTGAAGAAAATCCTCTCTGGGGCAAAATGACCTGATTTCAGCACAAAGGTATGTGCCTATAGCTTGTCTGTTATGCAGACAATAAGGGGCAGTTTCCCAAACAGGGTTTATGACTAGTCCTAGATTAAATAAATGTTAAGAGCTGTCTAAACTGGAAAAAGCTTGCACTGAGATCACTTAAAATGCATTATTGCCATTGTTTGGTCGTAAAATGCTCACTGATAATGCATTTTTGTTAGACAGGTTTCTAAAAATTCTTAAATGTCCTAAATTAGCTAAGGTGTAGTCCTGGCTTAATCTAATTCCTATCCGAGAAATCAGCCTTAGGAGCATTTTTTTCCCCCAAATCTAGGTCTAATTTCCAGTGCATACAGAGAAGGAAATTATGCATCTCCAAAAATTAGTGTGTTTATCATTAGTTGTTGTCGCTACAGGTGCACGCCGTGTGACTTGCTATAAAAAGAGAATTTTCACAGTCAGACTAAAACTGATATTGTATGTCCAGAAAAAACTTCTCACAAGATTTGACTAATCAGTTATGATTTTGCATTTCAGGCTGGCCAGCAGAGGGAGTGTAGGGATCCTTCAGTGTTTACACAAAAACACTTTATTAAAAAAAAAAGTTATTTATTTAATAATTCAAAACCTTTTCTTTCAGGTCAAAATTAATCTGTTATGGTTACCTGCATGCATGGTGTTGGATTAATTTTTTTAATTTTATTATTTTTGGTGTTGCAAGTTCCTTGGTTTTGCCTGATCAATAAACAAATCAATAGTAATTAATAATGCAAGCAGTATGGAGAAAGCATTTGTGCTAACATATTTGCTCTCATGGTTTTCTCAATGTTTTCCAGTTGTCAAGAGTTTCTTAAATATACAGATTCATGTTTGGGGGAAATGTCTTGCATAAGGCATAAGGCCAGCTTATTAATGAAGTGTGTTTTTTGAGGCAAAGCCAGAGCACTTTTAGTGTAGTGCAGTGTGTATAAATCAGCTCAAATATTGACTATCCTGGAGAAATGATAAGGAAGGAAATAAATGGGCTGGTTCATTTTTCAAGCCGACTGAAAGGCAATTAACTTCATGCTCCTAAATGAGAATGTATATTTTAACCTTGAGTAGTGCGAGGGATAATTTCTTGGACAGACGTCCCATTTAATGCTGTGAAGAGCTTCACTGTATGATCCAGGAAAGCATATTGTTTGCAGAGTATGTAACAATTAGTTTTAGCCCATTATGCACATAACATTATCTGTGTTTGTGGGAAAACAATTAAGAGCTACTCGGATGCAAATAAACCTATTGATGATTTCCAGAGTGTAATACTCTTTCAATTTTTTTTTTTCAACTCTTTACATTTTTAGAGACAACATCTTTCACATTTTCACCGGTTGTTCAATGAATCCCAATACAGATCCCAAAATGTTGCCTTTAAGTGTTTTCTCACCTTTGTTCTTCTGCTTCACTTGCTTTTCATCAGTCTGGAAATGGATTGGAAGAAAACCTCTTTCCAGCAGCGCAGACACCACTGCGGCTGGCATGACCTCATAGTCAAATTAACTTATGAACAGACTCTGCATTCTAGCAGTGGCCATGATAAATCATCAGGCACTGACTTCTTCCTTCCTGTCCTCATCTCTGGTCTCTGTTTCCCTTTATCTTCATCTCTCTCACTCATTTTCAGCACAATAACCAGAGACCTCGAGTGAGAGAGAGAGAGAGAGCGAGAGAATTAACGTCATAGCTTGTCCCACTTTAGATCCTGAGGAGAGAAGCTAGATGAAACAATTGTGCTATTTTGTCTGTATTTTTGTGACCAAAAGACTGAATTAATAATGAAGAGATCAGTGTTTCTGACTAGCCTGTCTTGCAGATCTAAAACATCATGCAGATGCAGTTGACCTGATCTTTCCAGCCAGAGAAGTTGCTTTTATATGTATCTTACAATATGGGACCACTCTTGGGGTCGCTGGTTTAGCTTGGTTATTTTGTGGTTGCTAATAGATTAATTGAATTCATTAAGTGGACGTGAGGTCATTCTGATGCTCTGACCTAGTGTTAATCACTCAGTAATTGAAGGGTAATGATGGAGGCTGAGCTAAGTGGCTTTTCTCCAACTCATGAATTATTGACAAACCAAAAAGTCCAGATTACTTAAACTTAATATTACAATTAGTGCCGCGTTGACTGCGCAGTTTAAAAATGTAATATAACAATTATTAAATTTAAATTGTTAAACCAAGATTATCTTAGTAGATTTGACTAAATTTCACATTTGATCTGATGTGAAAATAGCATCCTATACTTTCCTTTTGTGTGCATGCAATGTTGATGGAGCTTTGCAATCATGCTGCAAATGTAATTTTGCAGTAATTACATATGTAAAATGTAAATAATACACAATAATTAGATATACAAGTATGTAATTGACAGTATGTCAATATAATTATGAACGTAATCTAAAATTATTTCTAATTATGCAGATCGTAAATACATGTTTTTTTATTTGTATATATTTATACTGAATGTATACACACTTGGGGTATATACACACATTTGGAATTGGTAGAGTTTGTAATTTTTCTGAAATAAGTCCCTTATGTTCAATTAGGCTGCATTTATTTGATCAAAAATAAAGTAACAACAATCATTTGTGTTATTGCAACTTAAAATGATTTTTAGATGTAAGAAGCAATGTAATCCATTCCATTACACGTTTTAATCAATATAAGTCAATATAATTAATATATATAGAAAAGAAAATATTACATTTGTTTTCAACAACATGAAGTTCCTTAAACGTTTTGTTTTATGTCAAATGTCAAAACGTTTTATGTGCCTTTATGATTTTAATGAAAAGCTAATAATAAATGTTAATTAAAGGGGAAAGAAGTGTTTCTAAGGTTGGAATATTCCTCTGTGCATGTCATGAGCATATTCTCACTAAAGCGATTCTCTGCTATTTAAGTGCTGTGAATTATGAAATATATAGGTCATAACTGTCTTTGCTGCAAAAATGGAAGTTTCTTGAATTTTGAGCTAGTGGAGGTGCAGGTATAAATCTGATCTGTGTAGCATTTTGACCCCCTTTTTTGTGGTGTTCTTGACTTGCCTATTAAAAAAAAATTAAATACAAAACAATCACTAAATATTAGGTGAGGACGGTGAAATAATCAACCACCCCTTTTTTCACCACTTAAGCTCCATCTCTAGAGTGCCACTATTTTAGAACTGCTTGATACAGAAATTCCCATAAAATCATTATTTGAATGAAAAAAATCTTTGATCATAACGCTGTAATTTGGTTTTCGGGTGGTTGACAGTCTATTTGTAGCCTTTGCAAATCATACTTATTCAAAGCAGCTGTTTTGCATGAGCTTTTGTTATCGCATATGATGCCATTAATGCAAACTGGCAACTCTCTGCGCCAGGTTTTCAAGACTAACCTTCAAGCTTCATTTGTCGGCCTGACTTAGGATGTGCTCGTGGACGTGTCACAAATTGAGGTCCTTTAACAGAAGGCTGGGCATTAGTTTCCGGTTAAAGGGCAGCGGCTGGTGTTTTTCATCATGTGTGTGTCATGAGACACCTGTAGGAATCAACACAAAGCCAGATAATGTCACATAACAAAGAGGTTCATTCTAACTCACTCACAAACACTGACCTTTACTGTATATCTATACAGACTTGTCTGCATGTGCTTGCGTGCTGAGTGGGTGATTGTGTAGATGGAGAGATGGGAGCATATTTTCCCCTTGCTTGCTGCCATCAGAATCTGTAAAAGAGTCCCCTTCCTTATGAATCAAATTGTGCGTGATTCATTTGTCATTCAACCGTGCACTAGTTTGAGTAAAAGGCTTCTTTAGTCACAATATATCAACCTCAAGAGTGGCTGAACAGATTTTACTGTTAATCTCCCAGAAGTGATTTCATTCACAAATAATAGTTAAATAGTTCATATAATTTAGAGGGGCATAAATGAAAGGTTTCCTCTTTTGCAGTTTTTCATACCTTTCCGCTCTATTTGTGTATAATCTTCAAATGTACTGTAAAAATGCCTTGAATATTTTTAATATAATATATTTTTTATATATTATATTATAATATTTAAACTTTTTGAAATATTACATGTTTTGAGTTTGTTTTTTTAACTTAAAGTGACTTTTTATATTATGATATATTTATTTTTCTAGCTTGGCTTTAGTAATGTTTATGCTTTAAACATAAGAAATACATACAAATAAAATAAGACATATGTGTGTTATGCACAAAATATAAATAAATATTTAATCACAATTTTGCTCTTTTACAGTATTTTTTATATAAAATATAGTATTCGAATACTGTAATGTATACAGGTAACCCCCATATATAATATAATATTATGTAATGTAATTAAATATATTTTCATTAAAATTTTGAATAAATTAATAAATAAATTAAAATAAGCACAACTTTAAATGTTGATTTTTAAAAATAAATCTCCCAAAATGTTACATATTATTTCAAATATTAATTTATTCTCACAAGCAAGAATCTTGTTACAAGAATGCTTTTTTTTTTTCTTTGGTCCCTCTTGGATCTTCTCCCTCTCTCTTTCATCCACCACTTTCACAGAGAGTGTGTAGGGAGGGATAAACGGAAAGCTTTCCTTGTGCCACCATACAAATGCTGCATAACAATGCACTAATTAGCATAACATATAGTTCTCATCCTTATTACTCGCGCCCACCAAACCAACAGCAAGAAGCCTTTAATGGTGCCGTAAAACAGCTCTCTGCCTTTTACCGTGTCATCCTTCCTCTGCCTGACTGAATCTCTCCTCCTGTTCTGACAGATCCTGCCAATCACCAACGAAATTATGGACATGTTTCATCTGGCACCAGGGGAATGCAGAGTGCAAATCAGGATGAAGACAATAAAGGAATGGTCAGAGAATGATGGGAAGGGAGGAGAAGAGGAGAGTGAAGAAAAAGAGGCAGGGAGCTGGAAGAAAAAAGGGTGATGTCACTGGCTCTTGATGGCAGCCAATCAGAGACGGGGAGAGGCAGCGAGGGAGCCAGGAGAGGGTGTGTTTTTCTCGCACTGCAGCATCAGCAGTGAAGAGAGGCCACAATCAATCTGACACAGAGCAGGAGACACAAGAACCTTCAGGGACAGATAAAACAACAGAGTTGCCAGGGGAGGACGGAAACCCGAAGCCGTTTCTGAACAGCAGAGGTAAGCAGAGAAGGCTGTCAGTGACAATGTCAATAGCATTTAGTGTCTGACGGATGTCAAACAGAATTGGTTTGCTTTTGCTGATTTTTCTTGTGGTTTGATGATCACACCTTTGAGACTAAAGGTGCAGGGATGTGACGGTGAGGCTGGTGTGTGGTCTTGCAAACTGGAGCCACTCTATTCAAAATAATCACATTTATGTATTTTATAGTGTTACATTTAGACCTTTTGAAGTATGAAAAAAGCAAATAATATTTAATTTAAACTTCAGGGTGTTTAATGATACGCTGATGCGGTTTGGTTATTTTAAATAGTATTTTTTTTTAATATATATTTCTTTTTTGCGATGTCACATTGTCTCACTCCTCGAGTTGCCTTGTCTCGTAAACAGAAACAGTTCTCTGGTGGATTTGCACACATCCCATGTAAAATCAGCAACAGGCTCTTCGGTTTTCCTCTTTTAATGCAGGACTGCGCTCTTGCTGTGAATATTAGTGGCTGTTTTGCTGCATGTGCTGCTTTGGTTGCATTTTGCAGCCTTGTATTGACTTAGACCTAATGCAAACATTTGCTGTAGCTGTTTAATAAGATTGTCTTAATACAGCTGGCTGTTTTTTCGTATGGAACAGTTGGTCTAATGTTTTTGTTTTTTTATGCGTTAATGTTTGAAAGTGCACGTTTTGTCATCACTGTGATGTTGTTAATAATTTATGGTTGGTCATCCCTCCCCCTGGTTTTGCTGGGCCGTGTAAATTGTGTTAATCACCCATGAGAGTACTGTGGTGTTGAGAGTACTGGGGGTCCGCAGTGCTGCCCCTCACAGTGGTGTGTTGGTGTGTGTGCACTACTGGAAAGAAGAAATGATGATTTGATGAGGAAGGCAGCAACAGCAAATATATGAGTGTGAGAGCATTGGGTGGGGCCTGCATTTATTTTCAGTCTCTTAAATGCAGACACTCTTACCTGGCGGCGCGCCAGCATGTTTGAATCAGGGTGGGTCTTGCTCACAGAGCTCAGGTTGCAAATTATTAACACTGTTAGCGAAGTTTAGGGCATATCACACTATATAAATCTATATCAAATATTTTATATTCAACAAAAAACAAAAATGTTATACCATGGTGCAGTGTTTGCAGATGTTCATATATATAATATAGGTTTTTCATGTTTTCCATATGCATTTGTTCTTATTTTTTATTTTATTTTATTACTGTACTAGTACTTTTGGTACAGTTATTATATTTATATTATAGACATGCCATATTATACAACATATTATAGTAATTAACCATGGGATTTACATGCTATT
>JAUCNO010000500.1:10374213-10385052 GCA_032353835.1 Enteromius viviparus | reverse complement strand
GCCACCCACGGTCCGATTAAAACGGCGGGGGTAGGCGTTACACACTTTGCCGCACGGCCACTCGGCATTCTATAGAACATCGGCATTCTCATTTCACACATTGCCGGTAACATATGCATAAATAATGTTTTCACTGTACTTATGTTTATTGTTAGTAGTATTTTAACGATTTTGATCTATTTGATAATATTTTGTCTACAGCATATATCAGCAGAATCTAGGACTCTGGACTCCCTTAAATAAAATAAAGGATATATATATATATATATATATATATATATATACACTGTAAAAAAAATCTAAAAATGGCGTTGAGGTCCCATTAAGTGACCATAAAAATACGGTAACAACGTTTTAGATTTTACAGTAAAATACAGTAATTTCTTTAACTGATATTATGTTAGTATACCGAAATATAAAAGTACTGAAATCTCTTTTGTAGCTTTGAAATATACTAATAAGCACTAAATCCAGGTGAGGATGAGAAACTCACATGATGAACCAAAGCCCATCAAATGTAGCTTTTAAATATTAACGTTGAAAGAAGGTGCTCAGAGTCATTCACACAAACACTAAAACGCCATCATGGTGAGACTCGTTAAACTGAAATATGCAATAAACATTTATTTAACAACATTACATGCGACACACAATCCTAATAAACATCACTGATCAGAAAAAAACTAAGAAGAAACATAACTATATTAAAGAAAAAACATCAAATTCAAACAAAATTTTAACTGCATTGAAATGCAATGAATTCTGGGAATGTCAGTTTACGTTTTTCCCTGAAAAATTTACAGGAATTTACCGTTTACAATTCAACAGTTTTTTCCTGTAGCATTTTCACAGTTTTTAGCCATTTTTTTACAATGTATAGAGAAAGAGAAGTTCATTAAAATGTACAGCATGGTGATTGGATTCACAGATCTGGGTCTAGACAGATTTTTCTGGATCCGGATGGGTCTTAACAGATATAATCACGGTCTGGGTCTTGATAAGTCTAGTTTTGGCGGGGGTAATTGTCTGGTCTTAACTCTAGCTCAGCTAGTGCATTTCGGTCCTCCAGTGGTATGACTGTGAGAGTGTTTGTAGGTTTGTGTGGCAGGCCTGGGGCTTTGAGTGTTTGTTCTAGCAGAGTCAAAAGCGTTATGTCAGGCATGATATATTCATTACTGCAGGATCAGTGCTCTGGTGAGTGTGATTCCCATGCAATGCGCTAATTTAATCTCACCTACTGTGTCGTCTTATTTCACACCGCACCCGCCAACCACCTAGAAGCACATTAAGACCTGAGGTTGTTGGGGCAAGTCAGGACCAAGGAGCAATACAACACATCAGACGGTCAGACGGATGATAATCAAGAGAGAGGAATGGTGAGAATCACGATTTTAGCCGTCCTTTTTCTGACAAGCCTTCTGCGAACATTTGGATGAATTAGACATTAATTGTAGTCTTGATTCTTCAGTTGTGATGTTCTGCTAAAGTGTGAAGTTGTGTTTGATTAAACCACCGCCTTCTGCTGCCAGACAGTGATCAGCAATCCTGCCCACAGACTCACAAAACACTGTAATATAGACGCTGCCACGCACCAATCTGAATGTGCGTCTAAATCAACATTCTTGGTGGTGGAACAATGTACCCATCAAATAATGATAACCCTATCCTATAATTGCAAAGAAATTATAGGTTCGAAAAAGTCACATGACTCACATCAGGATTTAAGGGTGTTTCTCAAACAATGCGCCATTTTTGAAAAGCTTTTCAGATGCCGTCACAGAAGGGTGATTTTATGAGGTTGCTACACAAAGGTGCGGTCACATTTGCAAAAAAGGTCCATTGTCTATTGTCAATAAGTGTCGGGATCTATGGAGCACAGCACGCACAGAATTCAGTTTCAAACCAAACCGCTTTCTGACAATACTTAAATATTTTTCAACAACTGCATGTAGAAATATTTCACTTATGTAAAATTCCAAAACACATGAAATTACTAGATTTCAAAGATAAATTAGACCCTACCTTAAAGGGCTACTCCACCCCATAATGGAAATTTTTGGTTGTTACGAACCAGTGGAAGCTTTGTTTGTCTTCGGAATACAATTTAACATATTTTAGATGAAGACAGTTTTCATGTGACTGTCCTATGTGATGCAAAGTAAATTAAGCTGTTAAGACCCAGAAAAGTATAAAAGACACCATAAGTGGCGTCAGCTAAAATATCTTAAATTGTATTCCGAAAACAAACAAAGCTTTTACTATAAGAGATATACTATAAATGAAGTATGTATATTAGTATGGAATTGGCTGTGCTTCAAGATGTCAACAAAGTCGTCCAAAATTGCACCTTCCTAATACGTGGAAGCCGAAAACGTTTTTTACGCAACTGATACTGGTATACGACAATGACAACCTGATGGATATACAGAAGTACATATATATATATATATATATATATATTAAATAGAACCTGCGTTTTAACAGTTATTATTTAATTATTTATTCAAAATGAACAAAATGGCTAATATGAGTTTGGTGCTTCATGTTAAAAATGTCTTAAAAATATCGTTAAGGCCCTAACTCTAAAATCGAATTGTTTGATAAGCAATTTCCTCCAGTATTGGCCAGAATGTTCATCCAGGAATAGGTCTTGCTTGGATAAATCACATTATGCATGCTCCAGTGAGGTAAAAAAAGTGTGACATTTTTATACTGAAATGCTCCAGAATATCTTATTTCTCTTCTATCCTGCTCTTAGCAATGGATACAGTATGGTTTTATTGCTAGAAATATTATCACAGCTAAGCTTAGCTTTTACTCTGCCTTCAAGCTGTGTGTGTGTGTGTGCATCCATGTGTCGTTTTCTCAGGTATTTCAGCTTTCACTTTCTCCTCCTTGCATGTCGTGTGAGGCACGCTGCGTTTTCACAGACGGGAGATAACTGGGGCTGAATGTAAAACCAGCAGCGCCTGTGTTTATGATGTTGATGTATTCCTGCAGTGCACCACTGCAAAATTGACTGCGCTGTATCTTGACGCACACTTTAGGGAAAAAGGAGCTGATAAACAACAACAAACTTGAGAGATGTTATTCCGCATTCACACATTTGGAGTGAGCAAAGCGAGATGAAAGGGCATGGAAAAGTGGAGAGGAAAGGAAGAGGGAAAAAAAAAAAAGAGAGAGTTGTGTTTAACCGAAGTGCTAACGGTGGCAAATTCAGGGTAAGCTGAAAAATTAGAGAGAGGAAGGGGACAAAGAAAAAGAGTCTTATGGAGGGAAAGATAGAGGGTCATAAACATTGCTAACAAGCTTAATGAGGTAATTATGCAGTTGGACAATGGGATGACCTGAGGGAAGAGGGGCAGGGTGGGGCTGCGGGACCGGTGCAGGATGAAGATGTGCATCAGGAATGAGAGAGTGTCGTGAGGGGACAGGAAATGATCTTTGAAGAGAGCCAGGGGAATGGGGCTGGAATGAGGTTCATAGGGAATGAGAGAGATGGTGGGGGGGTGAGTGTTTAAATTTTGCAAGCAGTGTTGTGTGTAATGCATTATGAAGTAATTAATTACTGTACTTGAATTTCTTTTCCTAAAGAAGTAAGAGTAAGGGATTACTCTTAATATCTTGGCTTGTTGTCAGTTTTCTCTTTGCGCCGTGATGTATTTTTGTGTGTGAGTGAGAACATGATGTATAGTGTGAGAGCGTCATGGCTTCTCGGATATAGCAACAGTAACAAAAGGGGGGTGGGTTTTGGTGAAGGGTCTATTAATTGCTTACCCAATACTGGCGGCAAGGACAGTGAAACAGCTAGATTTTGTGAGAGTGATGCTTGCACTTTCGAAAGTTGCTAGGTAGTTGCTGGAACACTAACCTGTAGTCCCTTGACAGTTTTAGGTTGGTGGGACATTGCTATATATGGTTTCTACATGGCTTCATATTAGTTTCTACACCATGATTGTTACAGGGAAAAACTGTGCTACAGAAAAACCTGTTAAATGGTTAACGGTAAGTTCTTGTAAAATTTACAGGGGAAAAAAATTTAAAATTGACATTCTCAGAATTCCAGAATTTGATGGTTTATCTTTTTCTTTTGTTTTGTCTTAGTTTTTCTTATCAGTTATGTTTATTAGGGTTGTATGTTAAATAATGTTGTTAAATGAATCTTTATTGCATATTTCAGTTTAATAAATCTCACCATGATAATGTTTAGTGTTTGTGTGAATGACACTGAGCACCTTCTGTATCTGGTCATATTTTAAAGCTGCTTGTGTTGGGGTTTGATTCATCTCATGACTTTCTCATCACCACCTGCATTTGGTGACTATCAGTGTACTTCAAAGGTAAAAAAAACTGATTGCGGTATTTAACTGTAAATTTAACCTAAAACTGTAAAACCAAAAATGTTTTTACTGTTTTTTTTATATATATTTGTATGTTATGTTTTTTATGTTTTGCATTGCAATATGGATGCCAGGGCGTCTTGGGTGGTTTCTAGAGCATTGATATGTTACGGGCAAATGCAACCTAGAATTAATTAGCTACCACATACAGTATGCTAATAACTCTTACCTTGCTAGGTGTTTACTAGTATGGTTATAAAACCTTCGTTGTGGTTGCTTTGTGGTTCAGAATACTTCAGTTTTCTTCTCCTGTGTAAGTGGGATTTTTTTTTTCATGTAATTATTACCATTTTGTGCAATTTTCCAGCCATTTTATCATCTGTCACAAAGTAATAGCACACCTCTCCTCAATTTCAGGTATTATGCATATCTGTACCACAAATAGTACGGGACACGTTATGTGGCAATTTGAATACTTTAGGGGTAATGGTTTGTTCAAATCTCTAATAATATGTATGAGCAATAATAATGGTGACGCTTTCTTCCCAAAAGTGTGAAAAGAGGAGAACTCTGTCTATATATATATATTTAATAAAAGAGAGCAAGATGATGCCTGTAACCATTAAAATGTCACAGCTGACAGTGATAAACTGTGACAAAGTGCATACAGACACACACAGATGAAATCAAAAGCCTGCACTACACACACACTTGCAGGGCACCACAAGCACAACCAGAAGATAATAACGCCCTGCTTATCTCAGCAGCCTCTGACACTAATTAGCAAATGTCCTTTTGCTGGTACAAAAGCTAAATATGTATATGGTGCAGGTTGACTTCCCTCTTCTTAAGACTATCAGAGTATTGAGAGCATTTCTCTCTTCTCATTCAGTCCAGTATTTCGTCTTACACCCTGTCGGTTTTTCTTCTCCCGCAGTGAAGCCACCTGTCTGGTTTATTTTTATAAGGATTAGACATGCGTTTCATCGGCTCTCTTGTGTAAAAGAAGCTACAATGAAGTGTAAATTTCTGTGACATGTAAGCTGCCATTGCTACGGCTATGTCTCACACGCTCTGTTAAGTGCTGTGGAACGCTTCCCACTATCGTCTCCGCGGCTCAAGCCTGAGAAGATTTCTCTGATCGCCTGTAATATACACCACCAGGGTAGTAACTCAATCTGCTCTAATGTGGCTGATAATGTCTCTGATAATGACATGGATATGGAAGGTTGGTAAACTCATTTTGAGCAATTGAGGTTGACACTGGGTCTGATATGCTGACCAGTCCTGAGTCGTCTACCTTAGACAGAATGGATTTGGGAGACCATCATGGAATCCTAATTGCATTTGGGAGAAGATGGTGCTGGTGTTCTCTTGCTCTGTCTTTGCTCCATCTGTTTGGTTACCTGTGTGTGTGTGTGTGTGTGTGTGTGTGTGTGTGTGTAAGAGAGAGAGACAGAGAAATACCCATGGCTTGTGATTTAGGTGTAACATATATCAGTGACAGTGTTTTTTTTTTAGGGTTTTAGACATATATTATATTTCAGTATTATGTGATTATATGTTAAATAAATAAAAAGATAAACCAATATTGTGTATACTTTAAACTATTATATAATATATATATTTTATAGCAGAATGTTTATTATTTTTAATAAATTATATAAAATTAAATAATTGCAATAGAATTGAAATTAATGCTTTCTATAAAAACTTAGTTTATATTTTGTTAATATTTTATAATGCATAATCACCCCCAAAAATCCCTATACTATATACTATTATATTATAATATTTGATAATAAGTTTATTATTTTTAATAAATTAACTAAATCATAATCTAGGACTAAATAATATATTTTTGTAATTATTGAATTATGTGTTAAATAATATATTTTTGTATTTTGTATGATATTACATAGACAGTCCTAGTAATTAACTACACATATACTGCATTTCTATGATAACAAAATATTAAAAACTTACTCATTTAATTAAATCAAATTTATTGGCTTGTCAGCTTTCAAAAGAACAAATGCAATATCTTTTGTTCCAGACCCTGGAACAAAACCACTAGAGAATCACTAGTATATTCATCTGGCGTCAGCTCAGTGTGGTCAAACACTTTCTATGGCTTTTCATCGGTCCTGTACCTGCCGGGAAAGGGCAGTGCGGATCCCTGTGTGCTCTCTTTCTCTCCATTTCCCCATGTGTGCTCTGCTGAGACTCAGCCAGGAATCAGGGCCAACTACCGCTGTCATCTCTTATCAGCCTGGAGAGAGGGAGAGAAAGAGAGACGAGTGAGAGAGCCCCGGTTACAGCTGAGTCCCCTACTAGAGTACATAGACACAGGGAAAAAAAGGAGGAGAAAAGGACACACTGGCCCCAGATTACAGATGTGATTGGGGAAAAAACGAATGAGATTAGAAGAATGCGGCATACACTCGCGCTCTCTCTCTCTCTCTCTCTGTGTGTGTGTAGCTGCCCACTGGGGCGGTGTTGTGATGTATTGCTTTATATAGAATAAGGACAAATGCAGCGCGCTGTGCTGTGTCACATTACAACAAGATGGGCCAGAGTGTAATATCATGACCGAATTGCTTGCGTTTGATCCCAAACATGGTGAAGTATCATACCACACCCAGACTTTAACAACTCTGAGGCAGAGCTGGTTGCGGGAGATAACATGTTGCCTTTGATGGGCCCGAATCAGTATGTGCTGAAAGGCTATGACCGCGGAGTCTGAAATCGAGTTCCACAGTACTTTCTGTTGGGCATAATTAGATTTGCCACCAGGGAAAAATCCCGTCATAGGGACACACATTTGCCTAGAAGAGGCAGTAAAAAGCCACACACAGTGGCCCGCACCCCTCGCTATGACTCGGGGCAAATTTACACGTGATTGATTTCAACTTGCATTTTGAGGAATGGGTAATTAAAATCTAATGAGTTTAATGGCAAAACTAATTGAGATGCAGTTTAGAGAAGTATAGTCGAAGCAATATGTGTGTTGTCTTTATGAAGTTCTGGTCTCTTGAGTTTTATTAACGGGATGGTGGGTCTGTTTCTGATGGAGGATGTGTGTTTGCATGAGAGTAGAAGAAGAGCAGGCATCTGAAAATAGAGAAATTGGAGGAAGAGAGATTAACTGGAGATATCGATGGAGACAGCTAGTTAACGAGAATGAATCTTCCCACCCTTCATTAGATTATAACGGAAGTGTGTGTGTGGGTGGCTGACGTTCAAGAAAGTTTGAAAAAAGCATTTCCTGGGAACAAGACGTTCATATCATGAACCCAAACTGTTGGGAAGTCGTTCTGTTTGTTAACATAAACTTAATGATAAAGCTTGAACTTCTCAGTGAGTTCCTTGGTTCAGATGTCTTCTGACAGGCTCTGGTGAAGAGACAGGATCCGGGAAAACTGTTAGTTTTTGGCAGAGTTAGCATCCTCATATCAAATGACTATATAGCTTTTAATGCATTTAATGAGCAAAAAATTTTTTTTTTTTAAGTTTTCCATTTTGCTGTTGCACTTTATCACTTGAGCTCTGAAAAAGTTATTAGCGGATATCATATGTCATTCTATTACAAAATCTTTCAGAACTGCTAAACCTTGTATTATGCATGACTTGCCGCCACCCCCCTTTGAGTGAGAAGAGGAAAAGACATCTCGGAGCATTATGACGTATTTTGATGTTTATCGTCATTCTGGTCTAGATAGATATAAATGAGCACTGATTATAATTCCAGAACACTCAGCAGATGCATATGAATAATGAGGACAAATGAGCATGAATATGGTGCCCTTTGCTGTCTCGTTGCTTTCCTCTAAACATTAGAAAAAAAATCCCAGATTTTTTTTTTTTTTTATTACAACAATTTTTACAACTTCTGGATATGTCAGATAAGCTATTATCAAATTAGCCTGATGCAGCTATGTCTATCTTCCCTTCAAGAGTTATTTAATTCCTTGTAGTAAACAACTATTTTTAATTATTTATGTATTTTAATTACCGAACATGTAATATTTAGCTGTGTCCTACATTTTCCCTCAGTTAAAAAAAATTCTTTCAAATTGTCACACCTAAGAATTAACACTTTCTACAGCACTTTTCATTTTGCATTTTACATTGTCAGGTTGCTTTTTGTTTATTTAATGTTTAAGCTTCATACAATATAAAATGAATAGAGTAGAGCTATTCAGAGTTGGCAAAGATTTATGATGTTTTTGTGACAGTTTTCAAGTAGAAGTCTATGGAAGCCATGGTATAAAAGTAAATTTGACATTATATTTCAAAATTGTGACTTTATCCTGGCAATTGTCTTAAGAAAAGTCAATTCGTCAATCTCTTTCCCCCCTCAGTTCAGAATCATATCCAATGCTTCTGGTTATTTTTCTCAGAATTGAGAAACTCTCTTTTGTTAAATCGAGTTATAAAGTCAGAGCTAGGAGATATACACTTGCATTTGTGAAGAAAAACTCTGCAAGTGATGTAACTGTCTATATAAAACAGTTCATGTAATATTAAAATTCTGACACTTTTGCATCCATTTCGCACCCTGAAAGTTGCAGATATTAAGACAGCTACTTCTTAAGTGTTTGACAGCCTGGACTGTAACGTCACATCAGCCATCCGTGTGCTGGGGAAAACATAAGGGACATGCAGAAGTTGTGCCAAGAAGAAAGTAGCGACAGATGAGGAGAGATAGATAGAGAGAGATGGGGGGATGGAGGAATGGGGGAAGGGAGGTGTATAGCTGTGTGCCGCTGGAGTCAGAGGGTTGTCATGGTGATTGGTGCGAGGAAAAAAAAAAAGCAGACAAGCTAGTATTGACACCTTGCTAGCGTCATAGTATTGGACCGCAATGCATTCCCTTGTCCATTCGAGCATGACTGAATGAATCACTGTGTTTTTCCACCAATCCGTCTTCGGTCTCAGGTTTAGCTTCTCATGACGCCAAACAGACTCGTGCCCAGCATGGAGTACAGCAGACAGTATGCATTTCACAGCCAACATGACCCCATTTTCTTGCTATTCATACAAAGACATTTGAATGACAGTCAAATGGCTTCAAACCGATTTCACTTGTTCATGCTGCATGAGGCACTAATGGCTTATGTGCATGTGATAACTGCTGGAACACAGAGATTTGATCTAAACGGTGAAGCGGTGAAAATGTGGTAAATATACAGAATGGCACTGGCTCAAGGAAGATGAGAATCTCAGGGGTTTTTTTTTTATGTGACACACATCCACTCGACCTACAGAGCCCTGCATCCACAGCCTGCAGGCAACATCTCGCTTATTTCTTCTCACGGCTCCCACGAGGTGCTCTTTTCGATTATATCAGGAGCACTTAGAGGCAAGTGCTGCTTTTGCAACTTTTAACAAAGTTAATGGGGCTGCTGGTGAAGAAAGGTTCCTCTGGTCTGGTTAATCGAGGCTTCCTGTTCTGAAAGGCACAGTTGAGAGAACATCTGATAATACAGACCGCGTCCTTCCGATAAAAGGAGTCATCCTTTACTTTGTTTCGCTTTTGTCGTAAGTGTCCATGGCTCTTCAGAGACGAGGCACGGCCGCTGCGCTTGACTGAATGCAAATCCTGCGGAATACTAAAGCAGAGCTGACCTTGACCTGTCAATACGTCTCATTTCCATACGAGATGAGTGCACTAGCACAGATTAGGTGGAGCCTAGAATTCACCTATCAATTTTTTCTCATTCGCTGCAAAGAGATCAGGCTTTTTAGGTAATGAGACAACAAGTCGTGAGGCATCATGAATAATCCAAAGCAGAAATGGCCGATAGCTTCAAAAATTGCTGAGTAGACTAATGGACTTAACTACTTTGCTGAGTGTTTTCCTGTATACAAGTTGAGGGTAAGTACTTTGTAACTGCTATTATGTTTATTTGTTCGGCAGTCATTTTAAAGGTGATGTATTTTTTACTGTGTTGAAATACTTCCTTCTATTCCAGTTCATTATTGCAGAGTGGAAGTAAGCTATTTGTAGGTTGATTCACTCAAAAGTGTAAACACTGGCTCTGTGGTACTGTCAAAACATAGCAACAGTAGCTCAACCAATTGAGTGAGTTTCATTGTGAGGCAATCCATTTAGCTGACCAATGATCATTAAGTGTATGTGGGAAACATGATAGAAAACAATCATTATTTTTAGTTAACTGCTTGGACAAATACACTGCTTAAATCAAATAAAACTAGTTGCCCAGTTCTGTTCCGTTCACACAGAGGGTGTTCTGAGAATGAGTTTGTGAATCCTGAAAAATGAGTTTGGTTACATAATGCGGTTGTCACACCTGTAAATAACTGAAGCAGGGGCGTAGCAACCGGGGGGGACGGGGGGGACACGTCCCTCTCACTTTTAGAAACAGGTGATTCTGTCCCCCGCACTTTTTTTTTTATGAGCTAGCGCCAATATTTCCGCCCGTATTCTCTGATTTGTTCATTAGATTTGAGTGAACGAACGTCTAGCCAATCA
>JAUCNO010000500.1:10356806-10370622 GCA_032353835.1 Enteromius viviparus | reverse complement strand
CGTTAAGTTGCGCTGAATTCAGCGCGTATTCATTGCATTGCTGCCGTTAAATGCCCAATGTACTTCTATTTAGGATTCATTATACAGTACGAACACCTTTGGATCACATCACCATACTGTCCCCCCCACTTTTAAGTTGGCTGCTACGCCCCTGAACTGAAGTGTTTGTGAACTTAACCATATTAAAGACTGAAAAACAGGATTGACAACCTTATTAGGCACTATGTACTATTATATGTTCATACACACGTTTACAGTATTTGCATATGAATTCTGTATCATTACTATGCACATACAATGAGAATCAAACCTCGATCAGTGTTGCTAGCACCCTGTTGAGCATCTTTGATTGCGGGGTTGTAATGGATGTGCTCTGTCAGTGTAAAGCGTGTTTTGCGGTGTAATGTCAGAGCTGATGGTGTGGACGGGCTGTCCATCAGTCTGGGTGTGATGAGGGTGAGGGGCGTGTACGTGCACCCCTCGGGAGCGGCTGACATGCCCCGTGTGTCACACAACCCCTCGACAGCTGCGCTCCCCCCAGTGCTCTCCACTTATCACTGGGCCCAAGGGACCTGTAACACCTCCTCGCACACTCATGCACACTTACTGACAGCCTGTACCCCGTCTCCATCACACAGGGACCCTCAGATGGAAGCCAGCTACAGCATGCGGCATGCTAATGAAATGCTTTCATGCAATTGTGTGGTCCAGTCCTTATTAAGGCCTAATTGAGCTGCCGTGCTATGAGATGAGCTGAGTTTAATTATCCTCTGTGTTGTGTTGCTGTGACACGCTGTTTTGGCTTAGTCAAATGTTATTGTTGTATACATAATTATGCTTTTCTGGGCTTAACAAGGTTGTAGACTTTACTATTTGTTTACGAAGCTCTCATTGTTAAAAACAGTCTATGCTATGGGTTTATTTGTCTGTTCTGTTTTTTTTCTATATACGTGAGTTTATTCAAGTAGTTTTGGGTTCATTTTTCTTGATATTAGGGTAAAATGTATATGCCAAAAATAAACAGCTTTTATATATTCAGTGCAACTGGTCGCTATTAAAAATATATATTTCTTTTTTTAGTTTTTTAGTGTGATCTCAACCACCATTTTTCTGATAAATAAATAAAATATTTCAGTAAAATAAAAATTATTTACACACACGCATATAATTTACAAATATTAAATGCATTTCATATATATTTGTGTATATATATATATATAATTTTTTTTAACTTTAAATATTTTTGTGCATATTTAATGTTTTTTTTAAATATGCTTGAATTTATATCTACATAATAAATACACAGCGCACACAAATATTGTGTAAACAACAACTTTTAATTTGGATGCAATGAATCATTTAACAGCACTCATATATATATACTATATATATATATAACTTTTACATAGATATATAGAACTATAGAAATTTTTTCTTTACAATTTGCTTTTTTAAAAAAAACTATATTTTTAAAAAGGACCTGTTACTATCATTTATATAAAGCTGTCTGTTATTGGCTATTTGCATGGGTCAAATGCCCCATTACAGGTCTGTCAGTGTAGAACATGATGTGTCTATCCTATCAGTCAAGAGCTTGAGA
This sequence comes from Enteromius viviparus, assembly GCA_032353835.1. Classification (NCBI taxonomy): domain Eukaryota; kingdom Metazoa; phylum Chordata; class Actinopteri; order Cypriniformes; family Cyprinidae; genus Enteromius; species Enteromius viviparus. The sequence goes on along the minus strand of JAUCNO010000500.1, from coordinate 10,369,022 downwards.
CAGCTCCTCTGAATGCCCTCACCTGTCTCATCAGGTCAATCTCGACCCCTTTGACAGCCCCTGAGAACAGCAATCCAACATCGAGGCCCAAGTCAGGTGGAAAGCATCGGGTTGTATTTCAAAACAGAAAAATCAAAAGTGAAGGTCAAAGTCGTGGCTGAATTTAGACAATCGAGAGACTTGCTAGGTACTCCAGGGCAAGAAAGTAGCAGTGCCTGACAAAAGCGGACCGAAGGGGGAGGGGGAAAGAAGGTCAGTGGTAATGGGTTTTCCGCTTAATTTCATAATGCTATGATTGCTACATTTACCAGAGCTACTATTGACTCACTATACGCCTTTTACGAGTTTAGCCCCCCCCACATACATCTGTCCCGTGCTAGCATGTCACTCCACAAGCTCTTTAAGCAGCATTTGTCATATTAATTACCTCTTTAGTGTAGAATATCTCCATGTCTGCCGAGATTAGCCGTCGTTGTTGACTTGGCTTGTCAGAATAGGGTAAAATTTGTAATTGGGTGACCGGCCAAGTGTGCATGTCATGCGTCATCCCAAAGCACCAGAGGTGTTTCTTTAATGAACGCTGGTGTTCCACAAGCTTAGTATGTCATTGCGGCTGACACTAACAAAGTGAACGTGGCCCATTTAGAGTTGAGATGGAGAGACTGAGAATCTGTGCCAGTGAATCTGTAGGCGGTGGTTCCAAACCAATGAAGCACCTTCCTTTTTAGACGCTGACATCAATTTACTTTTTTCGCAAATAACATGAAAAGATGCTTGATTTTTAAGCCACGGCTTCATCCAAGGCTGTACAATTTACCTAGATCTACACACAACATTTAAATCGATTGACCGGATAAATAATACTTTTATTTTTTTTGTATTTTTTATACAGTTGATATTCTAATCATATTGTTTTTCCAAGCACATTTTACCAATTCCAAACCACATCAATCTTTTCAGAGTTAGTTATTTGTTTTTGCTGCCTTATTTTATCAGTAAAAGAAAACCTGCTTAATAATTAGGCACACCTGAATAGTAGGCGATTTCTCCTTCCATCCTTCATGCACAATCACTTATAAATGATTAAAGACAACATTAGTTGTAGTTATTAGGACTGAAGTAGTTGAGTGGAATTGGTCAAATGTGTTTGAAAAAAAATATGATCAGAATATGAATCAACGAATGATCAAGTTAATGACCTAGTGTATACAATATGTGCATTGTGTTATTTATATATTTATTTAATTTATAGATTATACATACATTAAAATTAAAATTGAACTATGGTGTGACAGCAAAAACAAAAAAAACATTTAACATACAAATAACATGAAAAATGTATCTTCATTATTAGTTACAAATAGAATTAGAGAGTAGTATCTTCAATTTTATTTTATATATATATATTTTATTTTATTTTTTTTCAGTAAAAATGGTGTTTGCACTTTCATTTGTCTATGTAAATGTAACTAATAATAATATTAAATTACTATCTTGACCTTTGTACCCATTGACTCAACAGCTATGCCATATGTTGCTGTCAGTTAAATAAAACTTAAAAACTCTCTAGTTGGTTAATTTCCCCTAGTTAATTTTCTCTAAATGCTATCATCATTTTCTAGTCACCATGTTTCCACATTTCTCTTGCTCTCTTTGTATAACCATCTGATTAATTTTTAATATCATTATTCAATCAGAATCTGTTTCCGTCTCCGTCCTTCCCTCATCTCTCCTCTCTCCCTTCCCCCTCGAGCAGTGTTAGAAATGTCTATACCCCCTTTCCCACCTTTCTTCTCTTAATGAACACACTTCTGTACTTGAATTATTCACCATGTCCTTTATTCTCTCTGTTTTTATTGTGTCTGAAGGGAAAAAACATCAATAAATGAATAAACCTGACGGCTACTGCTTCATGGAACACGGAAAAAGACAACGAGAGTGAATATTTTTCCTGGATGCTTGTCATCTTGTTGACACTGAGTGTGGTTAGAGCATAATATCTTGCGAACTGAAAAACATCAGACTGATTTGTGTGTTGCCAGTTAGCGGTGTGTGCGCGCTATCCCTCCATTGTAGTTTCCCCATGTGTGTGTATGAATAACTGAATTTGTATGTCCATGTATGGAGGAGATGCTGTGGAGACCCCGTTGCCATGGTTACGGGGATGGAGCGAGTGGGCGGTAGCCCCTCGAACAACCTTTATTTTCCGCAGCTTTCTACGTCTCTGATATTAACCCTTAACCCAGAGAAACTGTGAGAAGAGCGAGGGTTTGTAGAAACCAAGAAGCAGAATAATTATGGGAAAAAAGAAGCTGTTCCCGTCTTTGCATTCTGCAAACATTGCATCACTAGCAATCTAAGATACAGGTCAGTTGTCAGGTGGTTAGGGCGGCTCTCTGCTCTCCGGTGCGCTCCGGTGCTGTCGGCGCACATCAGAGGCCTTTATGAAGATGAGAGGCCACATCCATGCGAGGAGGACCCCTGGGTAAACCACATAGGATGTCAAGTCAATAAAGCAGAGAAATATCGCCTCAAGTCTGTGGTGCCGTGATCTGGGTGCACTTTAGAACTTTCCACAGCAAAGCAAAGAGGAGTGTGTGCTTATGTCGCTGTGTGAAGAAAAGCTCAACTTTAAGTGTAACACCAGGGGACGAAGAGTCAGAGAGACCCATTCATGCTCTTATAAAACGGACAGAAATGTTGTCCTACCCTTTATAGCTCATACTGTAGATTCTCTGTTGCTTTTTTCAGTCCCATGAGTTTTTTTTGTGCGGTGGTCCCAGTATTTCACGCAAAACCTTCAACGTTGACATAATGACTATTCATTAAAATATCTTTTTAAAATTAGTCATTCATACTGGATGCAGTTTACACTTGAATATTTTTGATGTTGAATATTGAATATTTTTGATTCCCTAAAAAGTCTGTCTGGCTTGACTGTTTTTTTTAATCATCACATCACTGTGAACTTTTTTTTAGCACCTTTTGGGTGTTACAAAATTCTTTCAGCACCATTTGCTTTAGATTCCTTAAAGCAGGTCATAGTGGTCATACAGTGGTCACATTGTTTACTGAAAGCTATTTCTTGCTATTATATTACTCCATCACATTCAATACAGACTGCAAACTATTTATTTTGCTCCATCGATAAAGATTCAGCAGCGATGGCGTAGATTCACTGTGGCGTAGTAAACACTGGTGCACGTGTTTAAAAGACAGCCATTGCATGCTCTCAGCAAAATATTGACTTTTTATTAGTGAGCAATAATTGCTGCTTTAGCTACTATCGTCTGAGCGTAATGAGATCAATGTAATCTGTAATCTAGCATTCCATGCACACTGTTGTGTGGAGCTTGTTACCTTGGATAAGGGACTTCTATTATTTTCCCTCTACATCGCTTTATGAACTTAACCCTCGAGTTACCTGCAACAGGTTCGTGCAAATCAGACGCCGCTCTTCAAGAAGACAATTGAATGCACAGAGAGGGCCAGTCTTGTCCCAGACCAAATATATGGGGAACAAACTGAAATGAATTATGAATTTAGGTGAATTCAGGGCAAATTGTACCGGCAGGGAAGGCCAGGCTATAAATAATTTACCCTGCAGGGGGTCTCTGCAAATTACAGCCCCCCCTCTATGTCGTCTTGTCTTCTGCCACTCCTCTTTTTTTCCCATTACCTTCAGTCACCTATCTCCTCCCCCTCTTTTTTTCCTGTCCCTCTTTCTTCGCCTTCAGATCTGTTTCTGTTGCTGTCCGTCGCTGTGCTTTCCAGACAGACAGACCCTCGGGGAGGTCTTGAGGGTGGAGGACAAGCATGTATTCATTTATTTCCCTCCTCAGTCTCTCTCTCTCCTCCAGTCTTTGACACGCATCTTCCCAGTTGGAGGTAGTAAATATTTAAAGAGGAGGCATGACAGAGCCCAGCCCTTATAAACACATACTGTAGAGATGACTTTCACTGGATAAACACTCTTAGTGCTGCTGCGCTTCTGCAAAACGGCACAACGCCGGGTTTTGTTTGAAGAAATCGTCTGGGAGTGGATTAATATTTGCAGTTTTTTGTTTCTGATTTTAAATGAGTGCACTAGAATACATATTCTCACTAGTTGCTCGGGGGTGCAGGGGAAGTAACTATGCAAGAACATGAGATAAGAGATATTAGATCTAAAAACAGTGAAGTCTACATGGTCTCCTGCTGTTGTTGTTTTTTTTGGCAGCTTAAAATAAGACACTTTTTTGTTACTGACATGACATTTGTGTGATTGTTTATGTTGAGGATACAGTGGCCCAAAATATACCCTATTGTTCAGCTTTTTTGGGTGTGTTAATGTTGAAAGACATATTATAGTTTGATATTCAACATTTTTCAGTGAGCATTAACTTTCCAAGTACATTGAGACTAAGTATTTTTTGAAAATAACCGTAACTGAAGAGATTTAGACAACATAACAATTAATTTTGCTTTTCATTTGATTTGAACAATGCCTAAAAGCACCTAAACTTAGGCAGTTCAAAAACATAAATTGTATGATTTGTATGTATGACTTCATCCTAGAGACTTTGACTTCTACGATGTTAGGAATATGGAAAATGTATTCATAATACAACTATCATCGTAAAATTACATAAAGACCCATTTGCGTTATGATCGAATAACCTCAGGATCAAATAAGGACAGGATTTACACTTCTGCAGTTCTCCCATAATTCAACTGACACGACAGGAATAAGGATACCAGACGAAGAAGTTGTTTATCTTACAGCTCTCAGCTCCTAAAACACAGTATTCAGCAAGTTGGTCCCCTGAAGATTATATAACCTCCTTATATAGCCTTAAAAATCCTACTTTCTCACTATCAATGTACACTTAGAAGCTTAAAATGCATTTTTTGTTTTAAATAAAAGCCATGATCATCCCAAGCTTTGCTGTGATTACATCAGCTTTCTGTATTATGATGTGATTCATGTTTTCACTGAAATTCAAGTATATGCTGTGAGTGAAGTGACACGCTCCATTTCTCAAAGATAATTGGTTGTTTTTTGCAGTTGCTTCAGGGTTGACATTAGAGTTTGTTTATGTGGAATGATGCATCAATTCTCTGCGGCGCTAAAAGCATGCTAGGTTTTGTTGTTGTTTATTTTAAACATTTTTTTGCCTGCACATCTGTTCTACAGAAAAGACATAATTGCCTTTGTTTCTGTTCTGCTGCAGGGCATCAGTGACGTTTAGTCTATGACCTTCGGTAATGAAGCGGGTGACAGGATTAGATACTATCACCAACAGCTGCACAGCGGCGCTGAGAGACCCTGACCGTTGTCAATCTCCCTCACATCAGCAATAGAGGCCATGTAATCCACGATAGACAAGGTTCTTATCAGTGTTTTGGGCTTCAAGTAGTGTCTAGAGCCTTGGATATGTGACACTCCCCTTCGATTCCACGCCCTCCTTTCTTCCTCTGTTCCCTGCGAGCCAGTCATGGTTGACTAGTTAGCGGTTGCTGCTTGATCATATGTTTGGGTTTGATTGGCGGCTGGCTCCCTTTGGAGCAGCTGTGTGACAGGGCTAATCGGACTCCGCACCTCGGTGCCAGGGAAATCTTCAGGCCCGGCTCGATTCATCCTCATTTGATGGCATTTGTTAAAGGCCAACTGAGGCTAACCTGGCATCTAATTGGCTGCTGACAAGTCCCCTCCCCCTCTGATCAGTTCATACGAATATCATCGAGTCTGGAGGACGAAAAGAGAGGAAAGGTGACTGATTGATTGGGCAGCTGTGTGATTTAATGGAGGAAGGGATTACTGTCTTGGCTGTCATCTTCTATCACCCCTTCTGCTCCTCCTCCTTTTCTTCTCTCCTCTAATTCGTGCCTTTGAGATGAGATGTGCAGGCACAGAGCCGTTTCGAGGAGACTGTGCTTAATGAGCCACGTAATCCAGGATTGAGGCGCTACACCAACATTATGTGTATGATCTTCCATATGTGACCTGTAAGTAACATTATGTGGGCTTGAATGCTGACTCAAATGTTCCAGTAGCTATAAAAATTTCCATTAAATATCACTTCTCCTCCTACAGTTGTTTTTCCTGCTTGAAAAGACCAGCGTTTTATATTTGGGCAGCTGACGTGTTGGTGTCAGGCTTCTTGAATTGTTTAACCAGCGAGATTTTCTTGGTCCACAAAGGAATTGTCAGCAGCAAGACCATAATAAGGGATGCATGATTTTTTTTACTTTTGAGGTAAATATATGGGCCCACGTGTGACCATGGACCACAAAACCAGTCATAAGTAGCTTGGGTATATTTGTAGCAATAGCCATCATATGGCTGAAAATTATACATTTTTCTTTTCTACCAAAAATCATTAGGATATCAAGTAAAGATCATGTTCATTAAAGATATTTTGCAAATATCCTACTGTAGTATATTTTTTGATTATTAATATGCATTGCTATTAACAATTATAGGGTCACACATTTAGATATTTTATTGCGCATTCCTATTTTTCCATTTAGATTAGAATCTCATCATCTATATCCATTTTGCATATTTTTATATTTAGACAAAATTGTATGGAATTTAAGATTGACCCCTTTGTAAGATATTAATCAGAAAATAAAAAGGATATTACTATATATTAAGTTGTGATGTCAAATGATTAATTGCATCCAAAATTAAATATTTTGTTCATATAATATACAGCATGCACAGAGGGTGAAGACTGGTTCTCAGGGGCATTGTGGGACTGTGATCCAGCCCTGTGATACTTGTCCACCAGCTACACCAAACCCTAACCACAGACCTACATGAAACAGCTTTGAAATTCATGCTAGTCTGAGTCAGTCTTTTCATTGGGGTTATCTTTGTGTGTGTGCAAGGGTGTGGGAGAGTGAAAGATTATGCTTCATTCCTCCTTCAACCTTTTCTTCTGCTCCAAGGTCACTCAGCTCCAGCATTTGGCACCAGGAGGGTACAGCGGTGCTCAGCTAAAGATATGAATTGCTGCCAGCTGCTGTCAGACACGCTGCACCCAAGCCAACAAAAATATCTACCTCTCACTCCTTATTTCATTTCATCCTCATTTTCTGTCTGAAGTTTTTATCACATGTCCTCGGGGAGCTCCTTTTTGAACAGTAGTATGATCAAGGCTGGTGAATGAAAAAGACAGTTGTTTGATCCAGTGATAGTGCTGATAAATGGTGCCACACACGCAGGTTTTTGTGGTGTCATTTGGCAGGCCCAAATACAGATGGAGAACTCCTCCTGCAGAGTATTTCATAAGCCTGTGGCGTGAGTGATAGCTGTTCTAATAAATGCTTATATTCTCTTTTATAGAGGCTCCTCAAAAAGACCCAGATATTTTTTATATTCATCTTATGCAAGCCTTCATTCATCATTATGTATTAATGACCCTGACCATCATGAAGGTCTGCAGAGGAAATGCATTGAGTAAATTGTTTTTTTGAGATGACTGTGGATCTGTGATTGCGATAAGAACAATTTGCCATGTGCTTGCACTTATGGTCACTTTATCTTGAAAATGATGTCTGGTATCCATCGAATGCATTATATCTCTTATCGAGTCTTTAAGGAATAAAATCAAGGCACTTTAGTAAAGTAAGATACACTGCAAAATTTTTTTTTTTTTTTAAATATTTTGTCTGGAAACCAGATAAAAAAAATCTAAGCTAGAAAAACTTTTTGGTTTTTGTTATTTTGCAGAAAAAACTAAATATTTTAATGTTATGACTATAAAGGTTATTTATCAGAGTGTATAGAAAAAGTTAAAAAAAAAAAAGTAGAAAAAGTTTTGGAGTAAAAAGGTAAGCTCTGATATTGCTCTGCTAATGTAATGTATTATAATTAACAGCAATATACAATAGTCGTATAAATAATTAATTTAAATATCATCATTATTATAGCATTAATGCTATTACTATTGCTGCTAATAATAGTACAAATTTTAAACAATACACAAGAACTAATACTAAATACTGATATTAATAGCATAAATATTACTCTAAATGCAATATTAGTATAAATAAAGTTATTTTAACCAACCAAAACATGGTACTACCAAATTTGGTGGACTTTTATGAAATATTGTACACCGTAAAAAAAAAAAAAAAACATTTAACTGACTGGCAGCTATCACTGCCAAAGAAAACCTCTAAAATGACAATAAAATATCTTCAGTTAAAATAAAGTGCAAAAACAATAATTTTACAGAAATTTCCATTAAAGGTTTTACAGAAAAAAAAATATTTTAAAGATTTTTCCTGTTTTAATACAAATGTTTTACTTTAATTTTAGGGGTTTTGTTTGGCAGCCGTTAGCTTTGCCAGTCATTTGAATGTTTTTTTTTTTTTTTTACAGTGTAGCAATAATTTTACAGAAAAAAATATTTTAGAGATATTTTACTTTAATTTGATGTTTTTTGTTTGGCAGCCGTAGCTGCTATTCGACCATTTTTTTACGGGTGTTTTTTTTTACAGTGTAACACCCTTATTTTTACAGAGATAGATTATTACAAGGAAAGCACAAAATGTTCTACAGAGAAACACTGTTACTTTACCATTACAATCAAAAACCTACAGTGTTTTTCAGCAGGAACTGCATTAAATTAAATTCTATTTTATGTTAATTATATTATATTTTATTATTAGTATAAATATCTAATCTTAGTATCATTAAATGTGTATATATATAGAGAGAACATTTAACTATTATTCATTTACAGATATTGTTTGTAATTATACAGAGTTTTGAACATACTTTAAAATAACACACACACAAAAAAGTTATTTTCCTGTATAAAAAAATAAAAAAATTAGAGTAATTTTCTTTAATGATATAAAACCTAAAATAGCGGTCAAATTGTGACTTTACAAATATTGTTGGTAATTGTACTAAGTTTTAAATGTAATTTGAAATGACAGAAAACTACTGTAAAATTTTTTTTATTTTTTGTAAATTTATTTTTACATTTTTTTACAGTGTGTGTGCTGTAAATTACATTAATTTACATTAAGTACACCATGGTATTGTCCTCTGATACCATCACACTCATCACTCACTGATTCATGTATCCCCAGAGAATTGAATCCGTGGCCTTGGTGTAGCTAATGCCATGCTCTGCGGTTTGCTCTTCAGGATGTTCACAACATATGCATCTTCTGTTTTTTACTGAGACCCCAATTCCAGCCCTCTCTCTTCCTCGACCTCTCACTCTGTCCTTTGTCTCTCCTCTTTCTGGCTCCCTCCGTCCTGGGCCATGTGGAGGTCTGAGGATTTTTTCTACACACGTGGGTCTCCCCCTCTTGCCCCTCCCTTGCTCATGCTCTCTCTCTCTCTCTCTCTCTCTCTCTCTCTCTCTCTCTTCTCTTGCAGTGAGAGTGTATCAGGAGGGTGTGGACCTGAGAGAAACGTACAGGAAGAAGAAACAGTGAAGACTGCTCTTCTCTGACTGGGATAATCGCAGATTTTCCTGCCCGTTGTGTTTGTGCCTGTCAGCAGGTGCAATGCCTGCCACGTCACAACAGCAGGTGGGCAGCAGGGGGCGATGCGCTGCTCTTCTGCTCCCTCTACTCCTGCTGTCCGTGGCTCCCAAGCTTGGGAATGCCACCATTAGTATCCCATCCAAATGTGAGTACAGGATTTTACATTGCATTCAATATGCATGGTGAGTGTGTTTTAATTTGCATGTTTGATATGGTATATAGTAAAAGTTAAAGAGTTAAAAAGTGCAGAATGAGCTGTTTTAACTGAGATTAATTGCTCAATTGATTATACTATCGATTCGAGTGCGTAGTACAGGCCTGATTAGAAAGGACATTCAAGCATGCAGTGATGGAAATGCACCTGAGGAGGAACTGTAGAAACAGCAGCTGCTACAAGCTTCCAAAAGCTATAAACAGCACGGGGTTTGTTGCTATTATTGTACATCTGCAATTTAAGATTGCAGCCATGTATCATTGTATCAGAGCATCTCACTTTTCTGCCCCTCCAAACACACACACAAAATGAAGAGGAGAAAAACTAGATGATGAAAACTGCAAAACAAAAATGCATCAGAATGAGACATCAGTGAAGAGTTGCACCTATATCAAAGGTCACGCTTTCTCTTGACTTTCAATTGTGACCTTTAAAATGGGAAATGTGGCCATGGATGTGACCGATGAGATCAATAACGCACCCACATTAAAATGTTCAGCCAGCAAACACAGCCTGACAGGGTCTGTCCCATATGCTCTCTGCTAATTCTCTGATCCTGTCTCATGAATTTCAGCATGTTTGTTCTCTTAAGTTGTTGGGAATGCAGGACCGAGCAGTCCTACAAAGGGATGGTTGAACTCAAGGAAGGAAATAAATAGGGAGTTTATTTTAGCTCTGCTTTGCCAGCATCTTGTTATCTCTAGTGTTCCTGTTGGCCAGCTGATCTATAGTCCAGGTGTCTGAGCTGGCATCGAGTGTTTTCTTTGTTTCGGCTCCAAACAGTGTAATCATGCCATCACAAACATTTGTTTCATTTAAAAAAGGCTTAATACAATCTACAGTATGTGTGTGAAGGTCAGGTTTTGCCTTCACTGTTGGAGCTGAATGTATTTTTAGGGATACCTGAGTCTAATAAATTTAATAATAATGTCTTAATGAAAATCTATAAGGGGTAGGCTATAGAAAAAAAAATGTAAAAAAAAATAATTATAATTAAATAACTTTACAATTAGGTGCTATTTGCTAACAGTAGTAAATGCATTAGCCAACAATTATATATTAATTCTTGTTAACGTTAGTTCATGTCAATACAGTTATTCTTGTTAGTTAACTGTGACATTTGATTTTTATGATGTATTAGTAAATGCTTAAATTAATATGAAGTTACATTGATAAATGGTGACAACTGAATGTCAATGGAAAGTTCACTCCATGACTGAAGAACAAACGTGTGTCTACTTGTGAGGGCCAAATTTCTAGAAATGTCCTTGCACATACAGTTTAACTTCTAATCGTCTTTTTGAAAAAGTGCTTCAGAAATGGGACAATTAGTGTCTTAATTCAAATCTAAAAATGCCAAGTGTGTCTGTAGAGGTTTAAGTTAGATGAAGCATGAAGGTGATTAGCTTTAATTAGGAATAGAAGATGTATAGGTGCAGTATATGTGTGCATGCTTCTTTGTTCACGTGTGTAAAAGACAAATGAGTGCATGTTGTTGGTGTGCATTACTGCAATCTAAAAAGATTTCTTTTTTTCCCCTGCTGACTCAATGGACAGACAAAATAAGAGATTGTGAGTATTTCTGGCATGTATAATATATTTTTGCATGTAGTAACTCTACTCCACTAAAATTTTCCGGACTCATTCCAATAACGGAAGACAGCCTGCAGCAACAGCCAAAACTGATCAGCTGAGAAATTTGTTTGTTATATTTAGAAGTGTGGGAATGATTGTGCAGAATTCGAGGATGCATTAAGGCATGAATCTTTTAAAATGAATGATTATATTATTGTAAAGGCACAAGATATGGACATGCCTTCTGGTTATAATGGTTAATGGTCCATAAGCTGGTCCATCACGATGGATAACATACATTTTTAAACAATGGTTCTTTAATCTATGTTTTTTTCTCCTCCTTGTTCACCTGTTTTTGCCATTACAATATGCTATAGATAGATAGACAGACAGACAGACAGACAGACAGACAGACAGACAGACAGAGGGACAGACAGACAGAGAGGCAGATAGATAGACAGACAGACAAAAAGGCATATAGACAGAGAGGCTGGCAGATAGACAGACAGACAAAAAGGCAGATAGACAGAAGGGCAGACAGACAGACAGACAGGGAGGCAGACAAAAAGGCAGATAGACAGAGAGGCAGACAGATAGACAGAGAGGCAGATAGACAGACAGACAGACAAAAAGGCAGATAGACAGAGAGACAGACAGACAGACACAAAAAGGCAGATAGACAGACAGACACAAAAAGGCAGATAGACAGAGAGGCAGACAGACAGGCAGATAGACAGGCAGACAGACAGAGATGCAGATAGACAGACAGACACAAAAAGGCAGATAGACAGAGAGGCAGACAGACAGGCAGATAGACAGATAGGCAGATGGACAGATAGAGGGGCAAACAGAGAGGCAGATAGACAGACAGACAGACAGACAGACAAAAAGGCAGCTAGACAGAGAGGCAGGAAGACAGATAGACAGAC
>JAUCNO010000500.1:10307981-10326701 GCA_032353835.1 Enteromius viviparus | reverse complement strand
ACTGCATAGAACGTCCCAGTCTGTGATGTTAAAACAGTCCCTGAGCTGCTCACTAGCTTCCTCTGTCCAGATCTTAAATTCCTTGACCTCTGGTGGCTGCTGTTTCACCATTGGAGTGTAGACAGACAGTCTGTGGACAAGTGGACAAGGTTGTGGTCAGAGCGGCCCAAAGGGGGGTGGAAGTATACGCATTCTTGATATTTGCGTATAATGAGTCCAGAGTTTTATTGTCTCTTGTGTGACAGTACACCCGCTCCAGCTTCATCAGCGCCGTTAGCTCGTCCATCTTGTTGGTAAGAGAACAGACGTTGCCCATAGTAATGGATGGTACACACAGTTTGTACCTCCGTTTCCTCTCCCGGCATTTAACTCCAGCTCTGCAGCCTCTTCTTTTTCTCCGAATCTCCACAGGAATCTCTGGACTCCTTGTGTAGCGAAGATCAGCCTGGCTAAGAGCTAGCAGGTGGTCACGAGTGTAAACAATAGAACCGCCGCTTAAAAGGTCCCCCGAGACAGACTCAAAAAGTTGGCAAAAAATAAAGTAGAATAGTGCAAACGTGATGAAAGTCAACTCCCTCGTTGAACAACCCCCTTACAGGTTAAAAAAAAACTAAAGAAAAACATAAAAGCAGAAAAATAAACAGTAAAACACGCCAAAAAACAAAACAAAAAAACAAACAGGACAGAGCTGCTGTAACTTGCTGCCACACGCGCGGCGCCATCTTGGAATGTTGTAGCTTTGTGTTTTAAAAAATATATTTAAAAAAATAAATTGCAAAATAAAATGTTGGAAAAAAATGCAAATATAAGCAACTAAGAAAACCGCCATCTTAATTGAAGCATGCCTTCAAATGATTTGTTCAGACGGCTGATTCATTAAAGAATATAACAAGTGTCTGTACTCATGAATGGACTACTGAATCATTGACTCAAATGCTGAAGATGTATGTAATGTCTGTGATGTGTGTAGCGTGGCCACAGGGGGCTAAATAATTCTATTAATGGTAAAACCTTAACCTTCAGCAAACGTGAACTACAAATAAACCGTTAACCTAACGTGACCTACCGGGGGGTAATGACAGCCTACACACCACCGCAAATCTGCGAACAATATGCTTTTCCAGGTACAGTACATAAATATAATTAATAAGCACAAGCTCCCAACACATAAGCCTAACAGTTAAAAAAAACATACCTTGCTCTAAAAAAAACAAACCCACACGCACCTATGGGTGGAGCCAGGAATGACGCATCCCAAGTAACCCAACAGCAGCCCTTATATAACATGCACCAAGCTCTAATAGGTTGTCATTCTAAAAAGAGGAGAGGGAACTTGCCTTTAAATGTTTTCTGGCTTTTTCAAAGGCCACTTGCAACCTTGTTTGATGTTCTAGAACCCACTAATTTATACCACTGCCTACTTTCTCCTGCCCCCTATATAACAAAAAGTCAACAGAGAGCCGAGGCTCTTGGCCAAACATTAAAAATAAGGTGACTTACCTGTGGTTTGATAAGGGGTAGTGTTGTAATAAAAGAGCAGTTGAGGGAGCGCAGACGGCCAATCTATTTTTTGAGAATTTGCAGGGTTCTGTTAAAATGCTCACACTTCCTGTTACCACAGGGTTATAAGGGCTAGTATGGGATTTTTTTTATCTGATAAAGACTCGAGGGGGGGGCTCTAAATTGTGGCCATGAACTGAATAAATACGAGCAGGAATGCCGAACTTATAGAACCACTCAATTACTAAAGCCTGTGCCATTGTCTCCGCCCTTTGATCCAGAGTGGGTACTGTCAACATGTACTTGAAGACATTGACCATCAGAAATGCCTTTATGAACCCACATTCCCAAAACTAGGGACTTCAACAGTTGTGGCTAAACCCAAAAGAACGGGGCCATGTTAGCCCAAATAGCTACTTGTAGCAGTGACTCAGGACATTCATTCCTAGCATCCCTGGTACAAATGCCACCAGGAGGATCCCAGACGACAAGCACACCACATTTTGAGATGACTTGCCCACTCAAATTTGAAATCCAATTCCATATAACCGATATATGGAATTGAAAGACCATTAGCAGCCCAAAGCTGCAACCACTGGCATGACTTTAGTCGATCCTGACCCCATGGTTCAAAATGTTCACTAAAACAAATCTTTGTAATTGTAGACACCGTGGAACCAGTATCAAGCAAGCATGGAACATGAACACCACCCATTTGAACAACAAGGTGTGGGCACAAAGACATTAAATGAGACATACTTAAGAAACCTGAAGATAAAGCCTTGACCCCTCAGGGGAGATCAGAGAACTCTAGGACATTGTAATAGCATGCACATCCGCCACATAAGCCTCTCTGGCTAGAGGCCCCAAGACTCAGTGCACTGTGGGGGAAATGTGTAACCAAGGTGTCTGCTTACTGACTGGCCACCAAGAGGGGTTGTGGTAAGCTGCTATTGCTGTCACATACACATTACACATACAGGGTGGAACTAGCTGGCAGTCTCCGCACCTTTAAGTGAAGGTTTCTACTTCAGCATACAGCTCTGGATTGAAAGATGTTCTCATCAACCTCGTTTGAGAGACCAGAGGCTATGAGCTGTTCACCCTCAGGGCCCAGGCCCACAGCCTCCACAGATCTGGGCGAGGGAGAATGATGGCCCCCTCAGGAGCCGTCCAGAAAGGAAATGAGGTCAGAGAACCATACTCAGCCCTGCCAGAATGGGACTACTAGCAGTATACTGAGTACACAGTACACTTTCACTAGAACTTCGGGGAGCAGAACTTTGACACGATCTTAGCAGGGGACATACATGCCTGCACGTTTGGCAGTAGTATTAATGCTGCCAAATAGTCCTTTTGGCTAAAAGTCCTCAGTGTGGTCCTCAGACCCGTGGTCCTCAGACCCGTGTCAAAGACCAGACTGGTAGGACCAGATTGGTAGAACCACAGCCTGCTAGACAGGACCCAACAAGACACACTTGGTGAGGGCTCCCACGCCACCAGGTGACCCACTAAGGGAACCAGCCACTCGAGACTGACCTCTGGTATCATTAGAGCTGCTAGCTTGGTACCCTGCAGCAACGCACCAGGCACTTTAGAGACATTCAGGGGAGGCGAGAATCTCAGCTCCGCTATGATGTTGGGCTCGCTGGAGACCACTGCACCATGTAACAGGCAGGGTTTACAGGCTGAAGATTATCCAGTGAAAATGACGGCCCTCTGATCCGCCTCCTACTAAAAGTTCTGCCCAGCAGCCCCTGCTACCACCTCAACATCTTAGGAGGAAGAGAGAGCACTGTGTTCTTTACTTGAGAATTTTATCACAAGCAGAGTAAGGGAGAAGAAAGGGGAGGCCCGTCTCCTATCTCTACTAAAGTCATAAACTTGTAATGCACACATCGCCTCAGCAACACACGTTGATTCACACACTCAGAAAGAACTGTGTCATAGCCACAGCAGCTAGCTCTTACTCAAAAGGAAGAGCATAGGGGATCCATCAAATCCAATTGCAATTCCTCCGAGTGCAGCCATCCAAGAAAAAGAGATAGGAGACAGGCCTCGCCTTTCTCCTCCCTTATTCTGCTTGTGATAAAATTCTTCAGTAAGGAACACAGCGCTCTTTCTTCCTCCTAAGATGTTGAGGTGGCATGATAACTTTGGTTAAGGCTCCTTCCTTAAAAGAAAGCCCACTGAGGGTAAAGCACATGCAGAAACAAATGCTCAAAATGCTGTATTAAAAAAAGAAGTAATACATTAATGAATTTGAGTAATGATGCCAAAAAGACCCTTTTAAAACAGTGCCACCTATTGGTCAAACATGATATGCCAATAAATCATATTACTAGAGTTTAGAGGAGAAAGCTCAGCCTTGTAATTGCTGCCTGCAGCTATATTTGTTATTATTATTTATGATTATTAAAATCCTGACCTTTTTTTTAAATGGTGAGATGCATGTACTGGTTCCATTGCAGTTGATCTTAAACCCTTATTATTTTATTAGGATGCACAACATTATGACCAGTGCAAGAACACAGAGAGGTTTGCCCCAGCAGCACCTGTTCTACTACAGGTGAGACTGTATCTGATCTGTATCTATCTATCATATTTGTCATGCGCATGTACTTGAAGTAGAAGTCAGTATTATATGGTATTTCGTATGAATGCATTGCTTTTAAAATTCAGTAAAATTCTCTTTACTAAAATAATGGTATTGTTGATCCCAGCATTACCCTCTCTATAGAGTGAGTGATGCCATGTGTACAGGTGTAGATGCAGCACCTCTGGATGAACGGTACCAGCTATTTCAGGAGCGTTATGATGTTTTATCTAAGAATGCCTCCAAAAAGGTACAAGATGTTTAGTAAACAAAAACACAAGCAGTTAATTGCTGTTAATTTTAAGTAATATGCTACATTATGACCTTATTCCTGGGTGCACTACACAATTAATATATTTCAAGGTCAAGATCATTACACATAAGAATATAAAAAGCCAACAATCTTCTCCATCAGCTTTTGTGGTGGTTCAAGCCCCGCCTGATTCTGAGTGGCCACACTCACCATGGCTGTGAGGTACTTCATGAAAACCTCTATCCTGAGATCAGTGTCCCGTCCTTTAGCTGGAGAAACCGCAACAACCCCAGCTTCATCTTGGTAAGTCATTCAGCAATCCAAACATGAATGTATTATTCACAAGAGAGACCTAGGAAATATTCCAGAAAGCATTGAACATTATGTAACACTTAACCAGCCATTACTTCAATTTACATGATTTGAAATTAGTTTAGTCAAAACAGTTCAATTTATATCCTGTAGTCATATCAAGTCAGTGTGCAAAGTGCAAATTTACTTAAATAATGAAGAACGTGAGAGTTTACTGGGCAAAAAATTTGATTGATAATAAAAATTTAATGTCTACACCACCCCTTCTCTCCAGCTGGAGACCTGTTCATGTACACCCCCCACCCACCCGCCCACCCACAACTGGACATCTGTGTGTACATCTATTTATCCACCCCACTAATCCAAAGAATTTTATTACCACTCATTGAGAATGCGTTTTTAAAGGCTCTTGGTTGGTAAAATGAGTGTGATCCAGGGAAGTTTTCAATAAAGTTTTTTCACACACATTTGAAGAAAAACATCTTTTAACAATCAATAGAATCAATGTAATGACAATCATTTACGTATTGTTTAACAATTTTAGGAAAAGGTTTAAAAGAAAAATTAATCAAAAGAATACAGCAGTTGTCAAAATCTATGTTGCAGCCTAACATTACAATTTTAAAAAGTTTGTTTCTGATATAAAGTTAAATAATAAAAAACAGCTGAGCATCTTATGCCGATTTAAAACAAAATGTATCAAGACGTTAAACAATACAACAGTCATCAAAATCTTGTAACATCTGGTGTGGTATAACAGTTTGAATACATATTTTAATACCACATAGGTTCAAACTATAATAATATCTGCGTGCACAAATTGTCATGTGTGGTAACGGAAGGCACAAAGGCTAATTCGAATTCACGAAATAACAATCCTTTAATGGTTCATACATTCTATTTCGAGGGACCCCCTCGAAAACAAGATGGTATCTCAAGGGGTAAATTCTAATAATAATATAGAATAAAGAATACAGGAAGGCAGGCAGGGTAGTTCACACACACATAAAGTAACCTTGACAGGACCCAGACCACTGCCAGGAGGGAGGAGCCATGGAGGATAAGTGACCACTGACATCAGGGGGCAGAGCGATGGTGGTGGAGCAGTTGGAGGAAGAGCCCAAGGTGGAGACGAAGAGCCTATAGGCCAGGCCGATGCCGAGCTCCAGAGGGCCAAGGCGAAGCAGATGACAAACGACCAATGCGGAGATGGGGATCCAGATGGCCACAGTGGAGCTGGAGCGACAGAGGACTGAGATGGAGCTGGAAAGAAGGAGGAGCCTGACAGAGTCAGAGGAGTGGAGTCCTGAGGAGGCAGATGGTTGACGAAAGATAAAATACTGTATTAAGGACAGTAACGGGGCCATGTATTGTAACATATTAGGCAAAAACTTCCTTCCCTCAGTCAGAGCATTAAAGATGGGTCACGGCTGGGTCTTCCAACATGACAAACCAAGGAGTGGCTCCATAAGAACCATACCAAGGCTTTGGAGTGGCCTAACCAGTCTCCAGACCTAAATCCAATTGAAAATCTTTGGAGGGAGCTGAAACTCGGTGTTGCTCAGCGACTGCCCTGAAACCGACATATCTAGAGAAGATCTGTATGTATAGTATGTGTGCAATCCTGGTGAAGACCTACAGGAACTGTTTGACCTCTGTAATTGTTAACAACGGCTTCTGTACCAATTTTTTTCTTCTTTTGACTCAAGTGATCAAATACTTATTTGACACAGTAATTCCCAAATAAATTGTTAAAAAATTTGATTTCCGGATTTTTCTTTTAAGATTTTTCTGTCTCTCACAGTGGAAATGCACCTATGCTGAAAATTGTAGACCCCTCCATGATTTCTAAGTAAGAGAACTTGCAAAATCACTGGCTCATCAAATACTTATTGGCCTCCCTGTATTTAGTATGTTCCACAGAACAAAGGGAAAAAAATAAAAAATTAAAACATAATCTTTGTAAGGCGACCGTGTTAAATACTGATAAATAAATAAATACAGATTTTTGCTCCAGTAGTGACTCTAGTACATCACGGCAGTCACAGCAGCAGGCTGGGAAGCCACGGCTCACCACACACTATCTATCAGCCCTGTCAACAGCTCTTGATTGAGCTAGCATAGCCTATAATCAAGCAGGAAATAGAGTCACCAAATAGAGGTTTGTTATATCATTGAACCAGCCTCATGGCATTTTTCGATATAAGCTAGGTTTGTGTAGGCTTTCGAACAGACAAATTTACATTTTCGACTTCCCCTCAGGTTGTGAAAACTTTTGGCAGAAATGGATTAGTCCCAAAAACCTCTCATTTAAAGTGCTAATGTTTACTGCGGTTCTGGACAGCGCTAACTGGCTTTAACCTGAAGCGTGCTTCAGCAACAGACTGATGATATAGTGGCCAACATTTCGCTAGTCTTGCCTGTATAAAGCAGTTGATCTCTGTCACTTCAAGCGAGTCCAGGTTAATTACCATTGGTTCCTGAGGGAACAATAGGGATCAGTTGAAAATTGATACCTGTTTCAAGCTGTATACTGTGCTAATGATGGGTAATTAATCACAATTACCACCCTAGACTTGCCTCTTAATTGTTTTTCTTTGCTAATGGGGAAGATAGAGACATCACATCACATATCACAGAAGGGAAGACAAAAACAATGACTTGTCTCTGAATCATTTAACCATATGAATTAGTAGACCTTTGTCCTACTCTGCTGAAATTCCCCATTTATAGCAATTTTTGTAGCATCTGCACTTTTATTAAATTAATAGTTTGGCCAAAAATAATATTCTGTCTTTGTTTACTCAACCAGGTTGTTCCAAACCTGTATGGCTTTCTCTCTTCTGTGGATCACAAAAGAATAAATGTAATTTAAATGTGATTTAAGATTTTGAAATCATTTGATAGCTTTGTGAGAAGAAAATTCTTCTTTGTTCCAATTTATTCACTGAAACTCTTCCCATCCAATAAGCGGTTTTCTACTAGATCTTAGAGTTAGTGAGATAATTCTTGAGTAAATCATTTAGAAATGATTTGTTTAAAAATATAATTTGAAAGACTGTTGTGTTCCTGAATAAGCCATTACTACTTCTTTAATGAGTTTTCTAAGTGTATGTCAAGAGTTTCCACGAGCAATTGTGTTTTAGTAAATGCTTCTTTTATAATAAAGTATTATTTTAAAACTTTGTACTTTTGCATCCTTTAAAGACAGTACTAACACCAAGGTCAAGGGGTTTAATTCCCAGGGAAAACAGAACTCTTTAAACATGTACCTTAAATCCAGGGAAAAGACCAATTCACACAGCACAGACAATCGGCAACAGACTCCAGAATCTTATGAAAAATAAGACTCATGTTCACACTGCAACAGACACTGACCAACAAAAAAATTGATGATCTTACGGTCACAATCTAAATTTGACTCTTATTAAAGTATTTGTTCGTTGTTACTTTCATGAAAAGACGGTGAATTAAACAAAAAGTTGTTGTAATTCAAATGAATAAATTATAACCAACTCCAACCAACATCTGACAGGGGCTGCTTATAAAAGCATCTGAAAAATGCACAAATAAATGTATAAAGCTCAGGTCCCCATTCAATTTAATGTCATGAAAAAGAGAAACAAAAAAGTTTTCAAAATTTCTTCTTTTGTGTTTCGTGAAAAAAAATGAAAAGAAATTTTCATTTTGGGGTTACCTATTCCAATATTCATAGACATATAAAGGAATAAATACACAGGTACAATGAATATCTATGTATTTAAACTACCAATTTATTTTTTTTTTATCATAAATGGCCAAACATGAAATATGAGTATTAAATACATGATAATACCCAGTTTAGTTGGTAATAGCAGGCAGTGAATATAAATCTGAGGCCTCTTGTGAGTCATGCATCAAAAGTTGTTAGTGAGTGAGTAAAGATGTTCATCTATTTGCTTTACCTTTTCACACATCGCTCATTAATGCCGTTGGCCTAAATGCAAAAATAACCTGAATTTACTACCTGGAAATTGCACTTCAGTGACTGTTTCTGTATCTAACAACTGTTTTTAGCTGTAAAAACTTTGTATTTGCCAAAGTATCTAATTGCCACACATGTAATGTTTGAAACGTGTCATAATGCCACTGAAAGTAGCGACGGAAAGCCATTTCTCTGGCCATTTTACAGGTGGAAAGGTTTATTTACTTCTGAGCTTGCCAAATCAATGTTGCAATTTCCTGCGGCCCTCAGTGTTAAATGTGGCATTGATAGTTGTCTGTTAACCGTATGTGTGTGTGTGCTTTTGACAATTCCCAGTGGGTGTAAAAACGCTTTTTTTCACCATTGTAGCTGAGTGTAGTGGGCAGGTGTTTCAGAAGAGGTCAGGAGAACTGAGCAGTCCAGAGTACCCAGGTGTTTACCCCAAGATGAGCCAGTGTGATTACACCATCAGTTTGATGGAAGGCTTCCAAGTGACCCTCGACTTCCAGGACGTATTTGATGTGGAGACTCATCCTGAAATCCACTGCCCTTATGACATCCTCAAGGTTGGTTATTTAACAATCAACAAGCACCGACAGCACTCCGGCTGCGACGCTAGCTCAAACCTAAAACAACAGCCATAATAGTATGTGTGTGCACATGTGTGAGTCACTTTAATGGGGTCCTCTGGGAACTATTTAACTGCCTGATAAAACAGAGATCGAAGAGTTAGCCTAACTTTATGAGAAGAATTTAAATCATCATGAGTGAACTGTCTCTATATTAACAATTTGACTAATTGTTGAGTCATTAAAAAACTTTTTCGCAGTTAGGGTTACAAAGATGCCTGAAAATTATGTACAAACTTTCTATTATGATCATGATGTTTGCAAGTCAGTTTGATTTGAATTGTCTGACCTCCAGAAGAGCATGCAGAAGTGCTATTCACCTTTTCTGTTAAAAAATGTCAAATGTTTTTATTAAAAACCTATAATCTTATTAATATTTACAGTTTAGAAGACAATAGTTAAAAATGGTTGTTTAACACAGTTAATCCTATGTTCTAATGTTTTTTATTGTAATGGCTAAGAAGTATTAATGCCAAAGATTTGCTATATAGAAATATAATACAGTTAGCTCATTATTGAATGTAGTAAAAATATATGTTTCATAGAATCCCCATAAAGAGTCGTATATATGCTGAGCTTAAGACTGTTTACAGTACAAGTACTGTTTGAAGAGAGATATAATATGCCTTCTAGTGTCCTGGTTAGGTGTTAAGAAAGATTGATTTTAGAGTGGTTTACACACATAAGATTGTCTCTCCATGAAAATAAGCTTGATAAGTGTTTAAGAGTGTTTATTTTCAGCCCTGCATCAAAGCTCATTTGATTTTAATGACTAAATCCAATCCCTTTTTATGGCGTTTAACAGCTTGCTGTGGACTTTCAGTTGAGCTTTTTTTTCCCCTCGCTGCCTTTTCAGCACTGGTGTTAAGCATCAGACTACTCCACTAATCACTGACCTGAAGGCTGTTGAATACATAATGTATGCTCTCTCATGGCCTCCACAACCACCTATTATTTCTCCTCACCCTCCCACCTCCCAAGAGACTTGTTTATCTGTTGCCATTTGTACACACTGACAATTCAAACTGTTTTGTTTAAGATCACTGCAGGTGGAAGAGAGTACGGTCCATTTTGTGGTAAGACCCCACCAAGAAAAATAGAGACAGGAACTAACAAAGTACATGTAAGCTTCCGGTCAGACCACTCTGGGAAAAACAAAGGCTGGAAGATCAAGTATACCAGCACAGGTATTTACAACACCCTTTTCTCTTCCATTATTCAATTTTACTCCTGTAAAGTGCAGTGGGGGGAAAAAAAGGTATGATACTATGAATAAATATCTAAAGGCTGTCTAAAAAACATTTTGTACAGGATGCATTAAAAATAACATTTAAATAACAAGTTAATGGGCTGTTTCCGGCATGTATGTTTTTATTACTGCTCTCGTAGCCCAGCCATGTCCAAACCCTGAGGCTCCTCAGCATGGACGTATTCAACCCCAGCAGTCTCAGTACATTATGACGGACACTTTCAATGTCACGTGTGATTTGGGCTATGAATTGATTCTGGTAACCTTTTACTTTCTCGAAGATTTAAGAAAATAGGCTTGGTATGCTATTTATGGACTTAAAAGTGACTTTTTGTGTCTTTAGGGGGAAGAAGCATTGCCCTTTTATCAAGCCACATGCCTGAAGGGTGGATTTTGGAATGGACCGATGCCTCGCTGCATCAGTAAGTTGTTCAACAATCCCAGATAAGCATGAAGTATATATAATCGTCAATGGAGGTTTATTTACGTTCCAAAGAGGAGGTACGTTTTTAAACCTGAGGTGCTATTTCAAGCTGAAGTGAGGGGATTTCTTACTGCAAACTCTGTGATGAAAGAGTGATGAAACTTTTAACGGAAAACATATTTTAAATGCATTTAGGATAGTTGTTTTCCATGTAAAAAAAAATTATTTGGTAAAAATGAATGATTATGACAAAGTAAAGCTTAACACTAAAGTAATAATAATTGTATTCATTTTTGCTTGAAAAACCTAATCATTCAAGGAAATTAAAAATAAAATGATGTGACTTGTTTTTAGAGAATTTTTTTTTTAATCTCATTGCTAAAGATTTTTGTATGTATGCAAGTATTTATTTAATTGAATTTGATCAACATAAGGCCCTCCCAGATCTTTTAGTATAAAGTGCTAAAATGTGCGTAAAGAACAAAAAGAAATAATATAAAAGACTTAAAAAAGGAAAAATAGATTAAAAGTGAAAATGAAAGTGACCAATCAAATTTAACAGTAAACAAAATATGAATATAATTGAACAGATTTTTTTTTACGCGACCAGACATTCCAACCTGATCTCATCTAATTCGTACAAATTCGTATTTCTTCACGTGCACGTGTACAAATTAATATTTTATAAATTCATCATAAATTCATATTTTACAAGTTGGCAATTTGTATGAATTTATACGAATGACCTACACCTAACCCCACCCCTAAACCTACCCATCACTGGGGTTTAGACAAATGGTACAAAATGTGAGGTTGTACGAATTTGTACAAATTAGCACAATTTTTTCCACCTCTAATTGGTCATAAGACTGTGTTGAACCTTCAAGTTAAAATACTGATATACTCTTTTGCAGTTGTTGATTGCGGAGATCCTGCAGAAGTGTGTAATGCAAGTGTGAAATTCACCACAACCACGTATAAATCAGTGGTCAAGTACTCATGTGATGAATTCTACACAATGAAGGAAGGAAGAAATGGTAATGAGCAAATTGTAATGCTTGAATACCAGTACATTATACAGCAGATCTATTGTCGCTTGGTTTCTACATTATGGAGGACCATTCATCTTTTTCTCTCTGAAATTAGGAGTGTACACCTGTGCACATGACGGCTACTGGAGAGATGCCCTGGGTGGAAAAATACTCCAAATATGTTCACCCAGTGAGTTTAATGCATATGGTTTATCCGTTTTATTTATACTAGACTGCCATGTCTTATTATAAAAAAATTGACAAAAAACTATAACTTGTACTATTAACTATTTACTTCTTTGTAAGATTTTCAATGTCATATGTGAGAACAGAAAAGGAAAAAACTCCTTTTGGTGTTTGCTGTGTATTTTTAGTTTGTGGCCAGCCTGAGATCAAGCTGTCCAAGGTGATTGGCGGGGAGAATGCAGAAAAGAACGAGATTCCCTGGCAGGTCATGATACGTATGGGCCAACGCTTCATCGGTGGAGCTTCTCTTGTTTCCGACAACTGGGTCCTCACTGCTGCTCATGTTGTGAAAAGCTACACAGATACTTCCAACCTGCAGCTGAAGATGGGCATAGTCAAACAAAATGATGCCCAGGCTATAGTTGGCATTCCACAGAAAATCTTCATTCACCCTCAGTACCATCATGATAACATTAACTTCAACCACGACATTGCCCTGATTAAACTGGAGCATAAGGTACCTGTCAGTAAAGCCGTCATGCCTGTGTGTTTGCCTGGGATTGAAGAGCGGTTTGCTTTGAAGGCTAATGACGTCGGGAAGGTGTCTGGATGGGGTGTGTCAAATATAAATAGACCTGCGTTACATTCCAATAATCTTCAGTACGTACTTTTACCCGTCACTGAGTTTGAGGACTGTAAGACTAAATATGACGCCACAGTGACAGCTAAAGGGAAACTAGTAGTGACAGAGAACATGATTTGTGCTGGGACTACTGATGGAGGAAAAGACTCCTGCCAGGGGGACAGTGGAGGGCCCTATGCGTTTTTTGACACACAGAGTAAAAGTTGGTTCATAGGCGGTATTGTGTCATGGGGTCATGGATGTGCCCAGCCTGGGTATTCTGGGGTTTATACTAAAGTGAGCAATTATCTTTCATGGATTCAAGAAACGGTGTCCAAAAATAGTTGAACAGTGTTAAAATCTTTGACTTTGATATGAGTGGATTATTGATTATCTTTACCAAAACAGCTTTGCATGTAACAGTCATAGACTTTTGTGTTGCTGTTGGTTTATTAATGTTTTTTTTTAATTGCAGCAGCATTTTGGTTGGCATTTGCTGCTTTTAGATGTGCTATATAAATAAAGTATAGACACGCTGTTTGGGAAAGATTATTTTTTGGGGATTATAGCATTTATTGTGATCTAATATTAGGACAGATCATAGCTGACAGGAAGCAGCCCACAAGGATATTGGCACACAATTTTCAAACGTTTTAATCTTTCTCTCTTGATCACAAAATGTCATTTTAAGGATATTTATTAAGATACATTAAAAAAATCAAATTGAATAGTTCTGATTCTGAATGCAGTGTTTGGTTAGTGATTTGTCGGATTACATTTCAGGAACTATAATTTCTAGTGTAAATATGTCATGCTTTATAAAATCTAATTGTTCATACTGAAAGCTATAAGGTAGTTTTCTAAAAATCAAAGACAACAAATATGCTCTAATGTGAATTATATTACATCAATGCATAATTATTTTCTGTAATCAAAGAATGAAATAATGAGTTACATATCCAGAGTTACTGGTTTCATTTTCATTAAGACATTGTTGTTAAAGCAGAGGTGTTTGTTTAAAAGTCAAGTAAGCTCAGGCATCATGATTTACAGTCATTAGGTTCTTATGCATTATGCATCTGATTCAGAGTTACACTTGTTGTCTTCTATAAACGGGGACTGTAGAGTCTCTCCAGCCCCGTGTAATTACCTCTCCAGTGCTATTTTGGCCCAGTGAGTCCTAATCATTCTCAAGCCTACTTAAACCTGTGTCCTATCACACGAACTTGAAGCATGAATAAATAAACAACTGAAAGTTTACCGCAAATGCTAAATGCATTCAGAGCAACATCTCACACCAACATGTACCATTTAAACGCCTAAGAACTAAACACAAACAACAGTAGTGGCTGAGACAAACATCAATATTAGTATTGCTTGGGTTTGAACAAATTGCTACATAATTTTGTAACTTTGCACTAAAGGCATGAATGAACAAGCATCGCTTTGATTTACTTTACTAAGTGATACTTTTTACATATCAGTGATGGTGATGAGCCATGCATTCAAAAATACATACAAATTCAAAATACTCATGTTGCTAATATAATAAATATTGAGCTCTATAAAGCCAGACAAACAAGTCAGAAAAATCATAACGTGCAATAATAATTTATTGAACTATTAGACAAAAAGAAAAACACATCAGGCTCATATATATATATATATATATATATATATATATATAATGAAAATGTAGCTTACATTGAAGGAGGAAAATTAGGAATTGAAATTCTGATAGCTTGTAATGAAAATTAATGAGATCTTAATAATAGTAACAAACACGCATAAAATATATATATTTAGTATGTTTAAATGCTTTCATATATAAGTTTTATATGTTCAATAACTAGCCAGTTGTATCATATTTGATCGATTTTAACATGACATGTATAGATAATAATGTTAACTTGAGCTGCCAGTAAATGTTCATCTTGAAGTATTAATAACAATATAAACATAATGCTTGTTTATTTACAGGCCTTAGAAATGTATCAAATAGGCTTTAATAAATGTTGGTTTTACATGCATATATTTATATATATTTTACAGCAACTCATCTTGTATTCTCATTTATTCGTTCTTGTTTTAGAGATCTCAGTATGCTTCCAGGAGTCAGTGAATGATCAATGCACTGTGGTTTTGCCCTGCACGACACAGCCAATCCATCATGCAACAACAGACCTCTGTTAAAGCTGTGGTCACGCTTGTCTGGTAGACAGTACATAATTCACAGTTGATTTGCTTGCTTCTGGTGGTCAGAGCTCAGTGATGTGAGGACAGGAAGGTTGCAGTGTCACGCATTGATCCAGCAAACTGACATTAAACCAACAATCACAGACAGCTTGCTGCTTGTTTCCTAATACTTCACAAGCACATAATAAAAAAACAACAGACTGGCCGTAATAATTACCACACACCAAGAGGACGCTTATCAAAAATATAAGATTAAATGATCAGAATAAAGACATGACTGTTGAGGGAAAATGGGTTAGGGAAAATCTCAAGACAGAAAACCCATTACTAGAAGACATCGGCTGGGGACTGCATACGTAATACCATTCTAATGAATTCCTCAGGAACATCTCTACATCCTCTTGAAGTGATATTCTGATCATTGGCATATAGTCTAACAATGGTCAGAATTAAAAAATTCAAAACAACAGTACATCACAGCCACAAAGACTGGCTTCACAAACCCGCCCAACACCAGTCAAAGCTTACACATGCTCATTACATCTACATCTGCATGGAAATAGATTGTTTTAACAAGACATTCATGCTGCAATGGAACAGACCAGCAAGTCTCTTCATTAATTTTTCAGCATATGGAAATGTGATCTTCATACATTGCCGTTTTCAATGCTCTCTAACAAGCAGAAATATATTTTCCATTCATTATGTTTATATTAATGCCCAAAATTAAATGTCAAAAATAGTCCAAAAATATTATTTTATTTCATTCAGCATTTCAACAAGTGAAAAAAAGCACCCCACGGGCTAAATTGGTAACATTTACAATTTTACACATTAAGTGAACCTTGCAATAGTACGGTAACACATTGCTTCCCTGAGAAATATCATGAAGCAGAATTAAACGCTTGTAATGGGTATTAAAATGTCAGGATATATTACAGGTATTTGGTATGATCAATTTACCTCCCATTTGAAATAATGTAATAATAACATTAACTTTTCTCTGAAATGTTTACTGTTTTGTTCTTTTCACCAATTGAACACATACCCTTAAAAATAGAGCCTTTAAAAGGGGGTTTTCACAGTAATGCCATAGAAGAACCAGTTTTGGTATCCCAACGGCCCTTTCAGTAAACAGTTCTTAAAAGAAGCATTTTTTTTAATTATGAAAACATAGTAATAATCTAAAGAACCTGGAATGTGGAATGAAAAGGTTCCATAGATGGTAAAGGTTCTTTGTTGAATCACTGATGCCAATAAAGAACGTTTATATTTAGGAGTGTCATATAGAATTTTCACCAATCCATCCCGTAATAATGGGTAAAATTACAGGCAACAGATCCGTAACATGGAATTTTATAAATCAAAATGAGCACTAGTCTGTATGTTTTCCTTGCTTACAACATGACATTTATTATGCATTGGCATTTACTATTATACTATTATCAAAATAATCACTATCCAAAAATTGGAAAAACACTGTCTAAATTCATTTTTTCTTTTTAGATGGAGTGTAATGAAGCGGTACAAAAATCAGTGTGTGTGTGTTTTGCGGCGTTTGGCTCGGGTCTCTCTGTCAGTTTGTGTTCGTGAAGTGGACTGATTTTGAGCACTGAGGGATTGCAGGGCTTGAACTTGCTGAAGGCGTTTACTGAGCTCACTATCACATGCCTGGACCAGCGCTGATGTCCTTTCACTGTCCCAGCCCAACACCTCCATCATGACCTCCACTCCACGCACCGCCACCATCTGCATAAAAACATGCATTCATTTGAGTGAGGAACATCAAATTATATGCTCTTAAATAACCAAACAAACACAAAAATTTATTTTTTATTACATTTTATTACACAATTATTTATTATTCTGATATAAATATACATTGTTATGATATAATACAGTTATGCTTAGAATAGGTTTTTCAAACTCACTTTATCTTTATGAACTGATAGCAGATTGATTATGCCCTTGTGGCTTGTGCTCATTCCACTAAAAAAAGAGAGTGACCCCTACTGACATATAATTGAAAGTTCACCCAAAATATGCAACCTCTACTTCTCACAAACCAATGAATAATAAAGTCCTGCTTATTTTGTCCTAGTTGAACATCTTGAATATGATATTAAGCAGATAAAACGGGCTTTGAATGATGTCCATGTTGACTTCCGCTGTCTAGCGTAAAATAACTTTGAAGGGTTGGTTCACCCCACAATAAAACTTCCATCATTAATTACTCACCCTCATCTCATTCCAAACCCTTAAGACCTTTGTTCATCTTCGGAACACAAATTAAGACATTTTTGATGAAATCAAATAGATATCTGACCCTACTCAAGGTCAGATTACATGTTTACTCAAGCTTATTACATTCACGGGCTCACTTTCCCCTTTTTAAACTTTTTGTTTTCTTTGCGCAGAAAAAGTTTTCTTGTAGCGTCGCAAAACTGAGCCACTAATGTCACATGATGTATTTACTAATGTTACATTTCTGGACCTGGGAACATTTCAGTTGTGTTGCTGTCTATGGAGGGTCCGACAGCTCTTAGATTTCATTAAAAAAAAATCTTAATTTGTGTTCCGAAGAGGAACGAAGGTCTTACGGTTTTGTAATGACATGAGGGTGAGTAATTAATGACAGAACTTTCATTTTGGGGTGAACTTACCCTTTAAATATGCTTGGTTTTTACACCATTCTTAAGCAATTGTGGGAGGCGTTAGAACACTGTAAGATGTCATACCTGTAGCTCTTCATTGGACAGTCTGGTCTCTGGGTATTTTTTGTCCTTCAGGACCATTAATGTTGTGGAGCTGAACCCTGCTGCGGCCTCCATCTGCACCCCATCGGTCTCATCTTGTCTAGTGCCTGCAGCAATGACAGTGGTTAACGTCCTGAAAGCACTGGAAAGATTAGGGCTGTCACAGCAACAGATAAGCTGTTGATCATCCAAGCTGCTACCTTTTTCTTCATTTCACCAAGTACTGATAAAATGAATGTGTATGAACTAGTAACAACATTTAGAAATGGCTCAGCGATGCCATCTAGTGGAAGCAAAGTCAAAGCAACAGTAAAAGAATAGTTCACCTGAAAATAAATATTTGCTGAAAATTTACTCATGCCACCCAAGATGTATCTTATTATTATTATTATTATTATTATTATTATTTATTTTTATCAAAACACATTTACATCATTTTAGCATTACTTCACTTGCTCACCAATGAATCCTCTGCAGAGAATGAGTGCCGTCAGAAGGATAAAAACATCCCAATAATTTACACTCCAGTCCATTAATTAACATGTTTTGGATTAAAAATGGATGTTTGTAATAAAACCTATTATTAAGTTTTCCAAACTGTTGTTTTTGGTTAAAATACGAGTGTTCAATTAATAAAAATATGGTTATAAAGTTAAAGATGTTACAATTGTAAAATAAAAATTGTTTGGACATTTATTCTGATGGCACCCATTCACTACAATAGGATCCATGGATGAGCTAAAATGTAAGCTTAATATCTCAAAATTTGTTCAGTAAAAGAAAAGCAAAAACTATGGAACTATTCCCTTATATAAATGCTTTATATAAATATTTTTCTTGTATAGCTGGTAGGGATGCTCATTTCGGTTATTTCTCATAACCGACAACCGACGCTCGTTAACCGATTATTAACCGGTTAACTGATAACATTATTTTAAATGAGAATTGAATTCAAAGGATAGCGCCTGTGACCCGTTAAAAATAGTAATATTTATATCAAAG
>JAUCNO010000500.1:10270498-10299068 GCA_032353835.1 Enteromius viviparus | reverse complement strand
TTTACATGGCCGTGCGGAACCGGGTTATTGTGAATATCCGGGTTTTAAAAGGGTTACTGGCTGCATGTAAACGCACTGACTGATATCGTGATACAGTTTTCAACCATATCGCCCAGCCCTAGCCTATAGCCTGCTGCAGTACAAGCTGCTAGTATGAAAGCACAATTTGCGCGTGCTGATCATGCTCTGCATTCGCGCCACTTCCGCAGTGCTTATGCGTGCAGTAAAACCACCATGTTGAACGCGCTGCTTAACTTGCGCGAATCACGCTGAACGATGTCTTTGCATTGACTTAACATGTAAATCACTTGAGCTTAACGCTTCATTCGTGTCTGATGTGAATGCAAGATCTTGTTACGTCCACAAATGCATTTATTTAATATAATCGCAACATTTGCTGTAATGTAATCGCATAGGCTGACATCGCGATTGCGATATGATTAATCGTGCAGCACTATCAAGGAGCAACCCAAGGTTGTTTTGTTTCTTCCTGATAGGTTAGCAACACCGCGTCCACACCAGACGCCGCGTTGCGACAGCTAAAGTCTTCCTGCAGTGGACATGACAAAGTGACTGTTGCAATCATTTGAAGCTTGTGCCAGCAAGACATGAATAGAATGTGGAACAAGTTTTCTATCGGATATTTGTCTCACCGCTTGCATCTGGTCTAGACAACATCACTGAATATAATATGATGATAGCCTAGTATTTTGTCGCATTGCTCGCACTCTCCATAGACAGCAATACAACTGAAATGATCCCACGTCCAGAAATGTAGTAAAAACATCAGTAAAACTGTCCTTGTGATATCAGTCGCTCAACTTCAGTTTTGTGATGCTATGGGCAATACAAAAGTACCTTAATTTTATCAACCATTCTTCTCCATTGACTTGCGTTTTCCGCCGTTTTAGAGAGTGTCACAAGACATATGCATGCTTTAACAAATTATGATGTGTTAACATCCGGAGAAAAGCGTGCACATGTATGAAATATGCGGTTGATTATGCCTAGAGGAAAGCGTACGCATGTGTTGTGATTCTATATAAAATGGCAAAAGACTAAAGAATAGCAGAACTAATCAACTAACCAATATTACCACTATGCGTCACAGATTTTTTAGGGGCTCATTTTGGTTTACTAAACAGTACATCAATGGAGAAGATTGGTTGAGTAAATTGTTATTTTTGTTTTCTTTGCGCTAAAAAAAAAAGATGGCTGTCTGATTTTATTAAAAATATCTTAATTGGTGTCCTGAAGATGAACAGAGGTCATGGGTTTGGAACAACATGAGGGTGAGTAATTAATAATAGAATTATCATTTTTGGGTGAACTAACCCTTTAAAGCATTAACAAGATGTCCTGTTAAATTCATAAAATGATTTTAAAAAGGTATAGGCTAATGAATCTATTGCATTTAGGTAAACATAATCACTTTTTTTAACCTAAAGTAAGTTTAAAACAGAAAATATTGGTTTTTAACTTGTGTGTGTGAATATATATTATTTGCGTTATATTTTTATGAATACAGTTTAAATAATATTTTCTTTCATTTTATATATATATATATAGTAAATATTACATATAAAAAGTAAATTTATTTTCATCGTTTCATTTTTAGTTATTATTTATCTGACAAAAATATAGTGTTCACTGAAACGTAATGTGCTTATCCGGTACTCATGTCGGAGATGTATAATTGGGATGAGGAATTATTGACCTCAAATCACATATGTTTGTGCAAGATGTGGAAGTTTATTTAGTAGTGTTGCAATTGGCACTGTCTTGTCCTGAGCTGTTTAAGCTTGTGGTTAATGATACAGGAAAGGCCTGCGGTTTTATTGTTGCTGTGTTGCACTTTTCCAACCCCCCCCCCAATCTTGTCCCAGCCGCCTTGAAAGGGCTCTGTATGAATTTTCACTGTCACATCCAAGGGCAAGTGGCACAGGGTCAGCTAATTGCTTTTATAATTATGATTTCACATCAGATTTATCGTGCATGCTTGAAATCTGCAGATCAGGGGCTTCGGAAAATGTGTTTACAGCTCTTGGCCCGACTCATTCTCCTGTTTCAGTCGTTCTTTTTGACTCAATTTACCAGATTAGAGGTGAAGAGATGAGACCTGGCTTCCACTTCAAGCCCCGGTGTGTATAATTTCAGAACTCCATCTGTAAAGTCCCCTACTGAATATGTTTGTTTACTGCTGTGAAATGCTCATTTAATGACTGAGGGATGACACCAACCAGAAATCCCAGTTTTGCGTTTGAACCGTGAAATGGCGTCTCTCCAGTCCTCATTTGTTTTCTGGATGACTCTTTGACACTAGTCTGAGGTACTGTGTTATTTAGCCTCTTTTATAGTAGTTTCCATAACTGTAAATGGTTAGTTTTTCTTTTTTGAAGTTGGTCATTTACACACACACACACACACACACACACTTTTTTTCTGGTTCTCTTTGAAAAGGCAGAGCAGATAAAGATGAGTGGCGCCCAGATTTCTTTACATTGTGGTTTTGGTCTCATGTGTGCTGTTGGACCAGATTTCTGGAGCCGGTCCCCCCGAGGCCAAATTCAACAGATTTATGACCGGACATCTTCCCACATGAAAAGCCCATTTCTTTTCTTTTAATTTTCTTCTTTTTGTGTGTGTGTGTGTGTGTGTGAATTTTGCTTTACAGTCTGTTAAGGGGGTCTTAAGTGATATCAAATCTTTCGCCTTTCTTTTGATGTTTCTCTTGTTAAAGTCTTGTTACTTTAGAAGTCACATCAGCAAATAAACTCTTCTCAGCATCTAGTTTAAGATACGCTTTGAAACATGTTATTACGTTACATCATAGTGACCTTGACCTCCTAATGATAATTGTCAAGGTGCAACAGTGCAATGGTGATACCATGTTACTTGAAGTCCCAACATTTGAGACCATTTGTGTAATTATAAATGATTACATAACATACTTTTAAAATTAAATGTGTATGTATGTCTCTATGGTTACTTGTCCATTTCTCCCGAAGACCGCCCATTTCATCAAAACGAGGCTTTACCATCAGACCCAGGCTTTCATGATAGTTTCGTGTTAGCCTGTATAATCTGGTAATTAAAGTTTGTCTTCAGTTTGACCGCAGAGAATGTTAGTTAGGAAATAGTGTTGACATCTAGCCCGTTAAACATTACAGTCTGTGTCATATTGTTCTCGAAGCCAAGATTTTCCAAGCCAAATACCACTTGCTTCATCTTACTTCCTTTTACGGCCTGTCAAAATGACTGAGAATGTCTCGAATTTAGGAAATTGTGGGTTATAGCCCATTAAATTCTCCAAGGTTCCTTAATTAAATCCTCTTTTATGATGTGCGTCTCTGTTTGTCAGCACGTATTTCTCTCTGTCTGCTCCTTTTCCCTGCGTCTAGATTAATTTTGTATGACATAGTTTAACGTTACACTGTCCTCCTTTCACATTGCTCAGTGACCTGATGCGGTTGGGCCGCACTGCCTGGAAACGCGCGGTTTATTTTCAGCGCTTTCCTTCTGACTGCCGCAGTTTGCCAGCCGCTTTGAAGGCAGGCTTTAATTGAACTCTTTGATTAGCCAGAAATCAATAAAACATAATTTATACGTACGGCGTAATTTGTAAAAATCTCGGCAAATATATTAACGCTAACAGTACGGCAAGTACAGATCTGTAATTTCTAGTTTTGCCGTAGCCTGCCGAACTGTATCATTATGCGTCCGCCCGACACGATGATGGAAATATGACAGGATTTTAATTATAGCGTAGCCGTGTTTTTAAAGAGCATGGAAGGAGATCAGTGACACCAGTTTGGCTTGCGCTTTGTAATTACTTCCGTTTGATGTGAAGGTTCTCCTTGGCGGCAGATACCAAGAGTAGTATAGCATGTGATGGAAAGAGAGCGACTCGCCATATGAGTGAGGATCAGGTCGAATCAGCGACTGCCTTTTCCCCGTCACACGCGCACGTCCCCCTCTGCCTCCAATGTCACTTTCAAGGCATAATTACTCCAAGTTGTGTTGATTAGTCTAAGAAGCAATTATG
Source organism: Enteromius viviparus (assembly GCA_032353835.1). NCBI lineage: Eukaryota > Metazoa > Chordata > Actinopteri > Cypriniformes > Cyprinidae > Enteromius > Enteromius viviparus. Next base: position 10,295,023 of record JAUCNO010000500.1, on the reverse strand, counting down.
CCAGTTTTTCCGCTGCAAATGAGGAGACATGATGGCCCCCTGATTGACAGGAAACATCTCTGCTTTAATAAGTAAATGACTATGGTAATGCAGGTACAGAGAGCCTTTGATATGTCAGCATCTTTCTCGACGCGGGCCCTGTCCCTGTGATTTTAATGAACAGGAGTGGGACTAAAGCCCTGTGCTTCCGACTCCCAGGATCTGTCAGGAGGGAGGACGGCTCACAGGACCGACCGGCAGGCAGCATTTCGTTTGGAAACGCCTAGCGCTGCTGACAGCGGCTCCTCTGATTTCTGGGAGCGTTTGATCAAATGAATAAGGCAAAAAGCAAAAGAGCGTCTCCACGGTGCACTGCGAAAGCCACATTTTTCTAGTTGTGCCTCTTTGAAGTGCGCGATTATGTTTGGAAGTCTGGAAATCAGAGAAAAATGCGATGTAATTGACACATTGGGACTGTTCTTTATCTGCCTGCGCTGTAAGTTATTAGCTGTTAATTCATCTGCCAACTCCCCTGCAGCGCCCGTTATTTGTTTAAATGGAGGGATTCCCATGGTGCATTTGTAACTACACTGCTGAAATGCTCCTCTCTATAATTATTTAACATTACACGCTGACTTATAGTGGTTATCGGTGCTGGAATATTAACATGGGAAGAGGAGAGGCTGTTTAATCACGACTGAGACTTGGGGCCAGAGTTGTGTTTGGGAGCACATGGGTTTGCTATGATCTGCTTTCGAATGCTATGGCAAATGTTCATTTCCTTGTACAGTAAAACTTCAAATTTGGCCGGATTTTGAAGGTGTTGGAAGCACTTCAGGACAGAAAGGCTTGTGGAAGACCCTCCTCTGATGGTCCCCTACTTCTCATCTAGTAGATGCAACAAGATGTCAATGGGCTGAAAATACTTGTTGTAAAGCAATGATAGTCTTTTCTTCTTGACTTGGTTGTACCTTAATTACCTTAGGCTAGATTTGTCTCTTGTAAAGGCCCGTTCACACCAAGCACAATAATGTTAAGTATAAAGTTCTAAGAATCATTTTTAATATAAATGAATAGCAGAGTCCACGCCACAGTGATAAAGGACAGAGAATCGTTTGATAGCCAATCAGAATCTGTCCAGTTCTCACAAACTCTTGAATTTTTAAGCGGCAGATGCATGTGCGCTGAGAATAAACAGACTATATTGTTTATCGATGTGGATGGTAATATCGGTATCTTTATCACTGTCTTATCGTGCTTGGTGTGAACGGGCCTTAAGAATACTGTGCTGTAAATTACTGGGGCCCACAGGGATTTTTTGAATTTTTTATTTATTTATTTGTTTTATTCGGTATTAAATGGTACTAAATGTGAACATGCTGGATTATTGCAACATGAAAACTAAAAAAATAGTAATATAATAAAAAAACTGCATTAAAAAAAGTATTATTATTTTAAAATTAAAAATCAGTAACTGTATAAATGTGAAATTGTTAAATATTTGTAAATATTTTATAATGTTTTTCTTTTGTTATACAGATTTATTTATATTACCAAATAGTTGAAAATATTACCAGATGTAATTGTGTACTTTAGATTTTTTTTGTTAATTAATTATTTAATTTAGTCGTTTTATTTTTATTTTTTTATTGTCTCACGCAGTACAAATGCAGAAAAATAATCTTGGCCTCAACGAGTTTGAAAACTCCTGCCCTAATGTACTCCAGTGTAATCTAATCTTTACTACTTTGTACTATACCCCAGTGTACTGTACTGTTGTCTACTGCGCTTTACTCCAGTGCTTACTATTCTAGTTCTCTCCAGTATACTGTACGGTACTCTAATCTACTCTACCCTAACAAGATACCCATACAAGCCGACACAGCCTTTTATACATTATTCCACACTTTTTATTCTTATTGTAGGTAGTCACTTTATGGATTAGTTCATAAACAGGACGCCCGCCCCTCGAATAACCTCCGCGGGCACACATACGCGTATACCGCCGCATAAATGTAATAGAATCATTTGCACCAGCACTCTCAATCCCGCGCCGTAATTTATGCGGATTGAGTAAGTGCCGTATTGTGGAAAAGCGCGAGTGGACCAAACACTCATTTGTCACCTCTAATAAATGTTGGAATGTAAATTATGAAGTTATGCTTCAGATGTAAATGCACTTTGTTTCAGTCTCTTAATGCAGAGGCCCCCTCGCCAATACATTAAGAGAGTGAGTGAGGTCGGCCGAGAGAGAACATAAAAATTCAGTCTGTTTTCACAATCAATAATAAGCTCAAAAAGGCTCAGACGGAGGAACATTATGAAATATTTGAAGTCGACTTCATAAATTATTGCTGGAAAACTGGCATGTACACTAAAATGTAAATACATTAATGTTATTAATAATGAAGTGACTAATAGTTCTATCAAGACTGTAATAGCTGTTTAATAGAACGTGACAGCAAGAATATATTGCACTTCGCTTTCTGAGATGGTACGGCATGGGACATTTATCAGCGCTCGTTCAAATACACTATTTTGATTATTTTGTTCAACTAATTGCCCGCCCCCCTTCAAACCCAACATCTTGCCCCCTCAAAGGGGAAAAAAACGAGTAATAGATATTAATTAATACGTGTCAGTTTTAACCAGTTTGATGAAAAATAATGTAGAGAAGATGCTAATCGGCTTCTTGTTTCTCTCTGTGTGGCGCTGGGAGATTACAGCTTTAACAAGCCAATCAGGAATCAGTCAAGTGAGCTGCATTATGGCATATAAAAGTTCTTATGGAGTGAATGAGCTCTGTAAGCGTACAGGAAGTTGTGTAAAAAACGCTAATAATACGCGATAGAAAATGATAGCATAGTAGAACTAAAAATAGCGGTTGTGTATTTAATATAAGGGTGTATAGGCACCTGTTGCTGCCCCTTTTGTGAGCACTAGGGGCTGCTGGAGACTGTATTATAGATCTGTACCTGCTTCTCTCAAAGTAAATCCCCTCCAAGGGCCTGTAACTATGCATTTTATAGGTCTCAAAAGGGTAAAGGCGCTGCTTGAACTTGCTTATATAAAATCGCACATGCCTCTGGGCTCTAGTAAGCGCAGTGTTGTTTATGACGACTCTTTGCCGCGTGCTGTACAATCCAAGAAATGCTTTACTGTCCGAGGACTTGTATCCACATAAACCCGTTTTTATTCTTTGTATATCTGCAGAAGCCCAAACTTAAATTAGTGCTGTATTATTAACGTTTCTTATAAGTCAAACGAACAGCAAGAAACAGGAACCCGCATGTATCTGCTAGCTGCTGGCAGCCCTGCCAAACACCTGGACCAGTGGCCCGAGGGCTTTAAGTGTTGTGACAACAAGAGAATGGCAGACAGGCCTAAACACTCATGATTGGCTGCAGTGTGGCACATGTCACCGTTTTGGGTGGGCTGCCTGATTAATCGGCGGAGGTCACTTCTGCGGAGAAGCTGGTCATGAAAGAGTTGGGGGAGAGGTGAAAGTTTTGTTTATATAATTAATTATATTGCTATATTTTTTTTTTCTAGCTGAAAATGAGGTTGTTTCTGAAAATCCTTATTTACTCATTCACATTTCGATTCAAAAACTGTAAGACTTTCTTTCTAGCATCACATGCAATTACAATAATAGGCTCTGAAGAATACAGAAAAAGAGGAAAAAAAGGACATTTCGGAAGAAATGTATTTGAAATAAATGCAGTTCTTTTGAAATTTATTGTCATCAAAGTGTCCTGAAAAGAGTATAATATTAAGGAAGTGTAAGAATTGTGTCTTGAGCAGAGAAATATGCACATTAGATTGATTTCTGAAGAATCATGTGACACTAGAGTAATGCCGGCTGTAAATTCAGCTTTGCATCACTGGAATAAATACAATGTTCAAATGTTTAATAATGCAAAACATATTTACATTCTAATAGTTTTATTTTGTATTTTTGTACAAATAAATGCAACCTTGGTGAGTCTGAAATACTGGCTCTGAACTTTTGAATGGTAGTGTGTTTTTGTAAATTCTGCAAAGCTGTTGAAATAGCAGTCTTTCACATTATTTGATTTGGTTTGATTTTAGAGCCTAAAGAAGAATTACAGACATTGAAGTTTAGAACAGCACAAGGTGAAAATAATGACATAATTTTAGTTTTTGCATGAACTATTCCTTTAAAGGAGTTGGGGAGAGAGCAAGAGAGAAGGACAACAGTCCCATGGGACTCAGCGGAGAGGTATTGTCATGTGTTTTTCTCAGTCAAGGTCGGCAGGAAATGTCAGAGCAGGTGTGTGTCTGTCAGTGAGTGGCCTGCCAGCGCAGCCCCTGGGCTCCAACACGGCATGCTGTGACACTGGAGCAGGACTCACACTCACACACACACACGTCTGGATCCTCGTGCCCCATAAAGCCATTGTGGGTCACCTCCGGGCACAGCAAAGACTCACGTAGAGTCTCTCGTATTGAGCACATATTGCATGTGATAATGCAACAAAGCAATTTTAGATTGCAATAACTCATGTGTTCACTCCTGTTTACTAAAGGAATACTTCACTCAAAAAAGAAAAATTCTGACATCATTTACCATCACCCTTCTGTGTTTTTTACTGAATGCAGTGAGTCAGTGTATTTTTTTGGACCCCACCGACTTTCATTGTTTGGACAAAACCAGTCTGTCCTTTGTGTTCCACAGAAGAAAGAAAGTCTTGCATGTTTTGAACGACACAAGGAGGAAAATTCTGTCATCATTTATTCAATTTGGGGTGAACTATCTCTTTAAGGTGTGTCTATATGAAACTTCCCATTGAAAGCCAGTCTGATCTGTCAATCTCGTTTGAACTTTTGTGTGATCAGATCTATGCTTGTTCATTCCTTTGTGTTTTGGTGTTTTTCATGGTTATTGTTGCTTGGGCAGGGTCAAGAGGGTTTTTACGCAAGTTGAACTGATTTATACGCAGGTTTGAGAACAGGGCTGGGTGGCACCATCGTACCGCAGACATGCTTTGGGCAATTATGCAGTAAAACCTGTACATTCTGGCTGAACCTTTAGAAATGTACGATTATTCTCGCAGACAAGCATTTCTCAGATTCTGTGGCTTCAGTTGAGTAACAGCAATTCTCCGTGTGAGTCAACAAGCATAAATCACTCTGCCACGCTTTTATTTTCTACCCCATTCCAAATCATTTTGCAAGAAAAACAAAACAACTTTTTTTTTTCTTTTTTTTTTCTTCAGAGCAGTTTCAGTGACTATGATAATTAAAATGTTCCAGTTTGTTTGGATGCACTAAATTAAAACTGGAAACCTGAATTATTTTCTATTAGTTTTCCATGCCTCTGTGGTTTGAAGACGGTTTAATCTCATTGGTGGATTAAACACTTACTGCTTTTCTCCGCCATGTGACCCTATTTGTGGTCTGAGTATCTCTTTAAATGCAAGCTCCATTGTCATCTAATCGTTCCTGACAGCTCTGACTATCACACAGCCTGGGAGGCCTGCCGGTTCACTCGAACGAGCCCTGTTGTTGCAGAACTTCCTTTTGGAGCCAGTAGATGGTGGTATTTATCTTCTGAGATGTACCCAAAGAGCCGTGGTCGGCCAGGTTGCCCCGTCTTTGTCTCTTCCCTTGTCTGATCTTACTTCTTTAAACTTTCTCTGCCTTTTACTTCCTTATATACATGACTATATCTCCCGTACGGTGCGTTTTTGTTATACTTGACGCGTAACTTTTTGCTCAACATCTAATTGTTTCCATCTCTGAGTAATTTAGAGGAGGGGCATCAAGCAAAAGGGTCACCCCACCAATTCTTCACCTTTTCGAAGACCGCGAAACTGTTGATCCACAACATGCAATAAGCATCCCGAGCTATTGAATGCAAGCCGTCGTAAGATGATAATGTCACCGGAATGTCACAATCTGTCTGCCAGTGGCGTGGCCGTCCTCTTTCAGTGTCATATTGTGCTTATGTCTAATCAACTAACCAGCAGCAAGCACATTTTCCATTTAATTGTCAATGTACTATTACGTCTGTTAGCTAGTTTAATGTGAGAGATGCTGGCACGAAATTGTACACTTTGATTGTGTGTGTGTGTGTGTGATTATGGGTAGGTGGGCGTCTGAAGCGGAGAGGGAAGACACTCGTCAGGGTTATGGCAGTCGTAGCTGACAAGAAGGCTCTTCCTTCGTCTCCATAAACCCTGCATTGTGCGGTTTGGACATGAGTGCGGCGTTGTTGCCATTGGTGCTGTTTTCATTTTGCTTCAATTAGCTAATTGGATGTGAAGGGTGGTAGTGTCTCTGAAAATGAAGGACAAGGATCCAGCATCGGGTTTAAGACCGCCTTTGTGTTTATCTGTGAGCCGGATCGCAACGTGTTATTAGGATCTGCCACTAAGTCATGATAGGCTGCTATTAATTTGCTCTGTTTCCTTTAGATTGTCTTGAAATCGGATGTTTGGGTTTTTTTCCTTACATTTTGTTATGAATTGCGGTGACGCTGAATGTGTGTGTGTGTGTGTGTGTGTGTGTGTGTGTGTGTGTGTGTGTTTACGCCCTGCTCATTTGCAACTCGGAGACATTTTGCACGCCCTGTCACCGAATGTCATCATTGACTGTAAAAGTAGAGAAAAAAAATGCCTCAAATTACAGGAAAGCAGCACTGCATTAAAGAACAAAGAGGATCGATGGCAGTACATTAAACTTTATACAATTGGGGGGGAATCAACTAATTAAAATTGATTACTCTTGCTTTGTAAAAGTGTTTCTGAATTAAATTATTGTATGAAAACATTTTGACCAATTGTGGAGCTGAGGAAGTATCCATTACTGGATTACTGCTGGAATATTTGCGGTGAGCCGGGCTAAGTACAGTTTTTTTTCACCCCCCTCACTGCCGAGTCCAGGGGCCACAGTTTCATCTTTCTGTCTCTTTCTCTCTCATACACGCATATCTCACATTTTTTCCACAGAATGTCCTAAAACAATGGCAAAAAAATGAGTAATCGCTATATTTGACCCTTAGACCTCAAGATTACTGTTTATTTTATTAACTGTTACTATTTATTAAGCAATATTGAATTAAATTGAAACGTTTTTCTTTTTTGCTAAGAAAAATCACGTTATGTCCACCAAATGAACAGTTCTGCTTTATAATGAAAACACTTTTTATAGAGAATGTCCAAAATGACCCTCAGGATTCCTGGTAAATTTTTTTTTTGACTCTTTCTTTTAAAAAGCAGGTTCTTGTCAACTCTGGGGGCAATTATTTTCTCCCTAAGGAGATTAGAGTAAATGACCATCCCAAAACTTGTTTTCCATCAAATATCTTAGCTATGTGAACAAGTCTTATATCGAACACCTCGGTGAGCCAGGCGAAGTGTGTCGGATGTGTAATTCCGGCACCACAGCCGCTTTGGCTCTCTCATTAGCGGAAACAAATGATCACATGTGAAAGCTGGACATATCTCCCTACAGTTAATAATAACGATTAAGATAAATTTGCCCCACATTAACAGAAATGTTTCCAGCAAATGCTGTGCTTTACCGTGTTCTATTGATTACATGTTAAGAGGAAATATTTCAGGTCTGTAATCGAAAGTATTGAGTACTAGTTAGGCTAGTGTAACAGATTTGCCTTGGCTGAGTGAGGCAAGTTGATGGCCAGCGTCAGTGTTTGCTGAGCGCTTGTGCTTCTGTGTGTATTCAAATGTGTGTCAGTGCCACCATAAACCTGTTAAAAGGCTAACTTTATCATTTTAATATTTGAATTTCTTAACATTCGGCTCTGAAATATTCTATATTATTAGATAGTTTATTCATTTATGCATTCATAGTATGTTTAGCTATATTTTTGTTCTTTTCAATCCCATGATAAGCTGTTGATGTGATGATTTTGATAATTAAGTTTTACAGGATTTCCACTTTCATAAATGTGATTTCGGTTATTTTAGCCTAATTCTGTGTTTGTTTGGCTTTGTGAGACAAATCCTCAAAAACAACTGGAGCAGTCATGAATAAAAAAAAACGTGGGAACCCAGGATTCTGGATCTTGTCCAGAAGGCTTTAGTCATACTTATTTTCAAACCTTTGTAGATCGCATAAGAAAACTTTCAACCGTTCTTTTCTCTGCTGTTGTATCCATTGTATTTCTTTTTGTTTTGTTTTGATGTTAAAATTCGTTGTGACCTTTAAGTCGTCAAAGTTCAGAACATTCATAAAAAAATTGCCTCCGCCGTGATTTGAATATCAGCACTGTAATCGCGGGTCTCTGTGCTCAATCCACTCGCAGCACATGGAAAATGTGTGTCGCTCTACTTTGTCATCAGTAATGGCTCTTTTTGCATATATCTATTTATCACCAATGTGACCTTTTGAAAGTAGATTTGGTTGCATAAGGAAGATGGGTAAAGGCATAACTGACTGAGATATTCCCTTTTCATGCACTTTTTTTCAGTAGTTCAAAGTCGTAAACAGACCGCACAGTTATGCTGAAGACCGATCGGAGTGACTGCTAAGATTTTTGTGATTATGGTGAGGGGCATAGTTCACATCCCACCCCCCCCCCACCCCCCCTCTCACCCTTGTGTCATTCTGAAACAAGGTGGATTTCTTTCTTCTGTGGAAAACAAAAGAAGATATTAAAAAAAAATGTCTGGTTTGTTTTAGACCCCATTGTTTAGACTTTTATTGCTTTTATAAAAATATAGGAGTTTTTTTCTATGTTCTGCAAAAGATACCGGTTTAGAAAAGGAATGTTCATTTTTAGGTGAACTGTACTTTTATGGGAAGTCATAGAATATCAAGTTTTGTGTAAATCCTTATAAAAAGAAAGCAAAAGTGGTCTGAAACGCGGCTTTATGAATGATGGTAAAGGTTTATTGATGTATGTAATGTCTGTGTCATGTGGGTGAGGAGTTGATCAGTAAGAATTGATTTCATATGGCTGTTTTAGATGAACTCTCGCTCTCGCATGCACACAGGGTTCATGCTCGACTGTTCTCAGTGGGCTCCCCTCGATAAAGGTCATTTATAGCGGAAGTTGTCATAATTAGAAGGGCATTTTAAGATCTAATTATAAAAGATTAAAAACACCATTTTGTGCATCAACCCATCAGGAGTTGAAAGGAATCTGACTGCATGGAAACCCACGTTTGCAATTTCAGAGAGTCGGAGCGCTTAAAGCGTCCTTGATATCCATCTATGTCATGGAAACATTCATGAGAGAGGTTAATTAATATAGAAAGTCAACCACCGTCTCTTTCTCTCTCTCTCTTCTTCTGAAACCATTGTTTTGTAGGAATCTGAGACCAACCTAACACAATTGGATCAGTGTCTATTAGGCCTTTATTATATCAGGGGTGCTTCTTCACAAATGTACAGGGCAATTTGAAATGAATTGATTCACGCTGAGACTGGATCCCCAGACCTGCTAATGATTTCCTTTTAGCTTCCTTTACCCTTTCCTTTTAAGTGCCAACTGATGGCCCCCACCTTCTGCTGCTGTAGATCTTGTCCTTTCTCACGGAGCAGTCATTACCTGTCAAAAGTCCTGTAGCCTGTGTATAGTTACACATATTTTGGCTTATAACTTCGAGTCAAGTTTTTACACGGCCCTTTTCAAAGTTGGTGCATAAACTACCTACAGGGTGAAAGAAATTTTGTTTTGTTTTCTGAAAGAAAAAACCACCACAATACTTTTTAAAATGCTTTTTTAGCCATGGGCAACTATTTATAACATGCATTTAGAGAGAATTTGAGGAAATTTAATTTAACGTTTGAATGTTTTTATTATTAATTAAAACTTTAATGCAAAATTACTTATTATTTAACTAAAATGTTATTAAATATTATTTAAAATATTAATAAATTATGTATTTAGCATAAGATGATTGGATGAAATCTGTTATCTAATGAACATTAGATGGTGTGTTGTTCAAGGTGTCTTTTATGTGTGTTTTAATTATTATTATTATTATTAAAATCATAAAAGTACACCAAAAACTGACTGTAAAAGTGTTTGTTTTAAATATTTTGGCATATTACGATATTTGCTTTTCACCATATTCTTCATGCAAAAGACCTCTCTTGCTCTTTATAATTTGTGTTTAAAGGAATTTTTTACTAATTATTTCTTTTAAAATGTTAATAACAAAATCAAATAACTACATAATATTATTAAAAGTAACAATGAATCATCTTTAAATCAAATACTAATTTTTATATAGTTATGTAAAATTTATAATAATATATATTATATATGTTTACTCACACACACACATATGTTTCACACCCAGTTTAAGGCACTTTTGGCATCTTTGACCACTTTTGTGATGTTAAAGTAAAAAATATTTTTCTCCATTTACAACTGATTTAATCATGTTTGGCTTAATATTTAATGTAAATGTGTGTTGCCTTGAGCAAAAGTATGTTTCCCTGTTTGACCTGTTTGCTAAGGAAGTCTTCCTTCTCATATCTGCTAGTTAAACAAAGTATCAAACTTCCTCTTTAATTTTTACAGTTTAGAATTGATTTCTCTGATTATTCTTAGAACCACATTTTTAGGGTAAGAATAAGCTAAATTCAGGTGCACTTTTTGATGTTGACACTATTGCCAAACTGTAAGGATTTACTTAATTTCTTCCTGTTCTACAGAGCAGATATTGAACTTTTAAGTTGTTTAGGGGACACTAACATGAAGAAAGCATGTTAAGGAAGGTTGGCTCTAAAAATTTGGCTTCCTTAATAGGACATTTATGTTTCCTTCCCGATCGATATCATCACGTTAAGGGGAGCGACCACCTCCTCCAAATTTAAGGCGAGCCTGAGGCAAAAGTGCTCTGCTAAAACTCGGTCCGATCCAAACTCAATAACCGACACGGCGCGATTTGCAAGACCTTGTCCAGTCATCATGTTCACGGCAGGCATGTCTCCAGACGTGGCCCTTAATGTTGCTTGGCCCCTATGATTGAGTTTTCACCACTTTTTAGGTTGCACCTGACACTTGATCATTCATCTCATTTGTAAAGATTATTGGTTAGAACAGGGAGCACTTTCCGTGCATTAGCAATTTTAGCCTTACAAGAAACACTAGAAAATAATGGTTGATTAACAAAGGGTATTTACTGGTATTCAGCAAAGAAACACGCACCCACCTTTTTAATTTGAGTTAATATTTTGCTTGCCAAACCAAATGTGCCTTGTACTGACATGCAGTGATACAGCTCCCCCCCTTAAAAGCACAATGGCGTGCTGCTACCTTATACGACAACGAGGGTGATCTATACGTCAATAAGTAGACAAGACTAAAATCTGCGCAATGTGGTTATAATTGATTGAGATGTCTGGGTGGAACTTGCATAAAGCAGCCGTGTCATCTGCAAAGAAAAGCACTTTTCTTCTCCCTGAAGAACAGACGTAACACTCTTGAAAAATAAATGGACATCGCCCTCATTTGTTATCCCACTTTGATCCCATCTTTTAGAGAAGTGTTTACAAGAATGCCGTGCCCATTCCATCCAAGTAAAAGCTAGTCTCAATCACAAAAAGGAGTCGTATTTCAAGCTGAGGAGCCACGATTTTGACCCCTTTGTCTTTATAATCTTAAATGAAACATCCCCGCGCTTGTGTATTTATTTTTTTTTATGTTGGCAGTGACTCAATTGAGAATTTTCTGTTCCTGTAAAATGTGATTTACTGTACGCGCAACGTGCCTGACATGGTTTTTGTGCAGTGAATAAAGAAATTGATGGTTTATGCAGTTTACGTGGTGTTTATAGAGCGGGGAAAGAGCGTTTCTGGATTGTAAAAGGCACTTATTGTGTCATTGTACTACATCTCAAAAACCTCATCCATTCAGATACTAATTTTAACTTCGATTCATGTGTGAAGACTTCCCAGAACTGAGCTGAACTCGTTCATTTAATGAGTGGGAGTGGTTTAAGTGTATTAGAGGATGTGGACTTTACGTTTTCTTGTTGTTAAGTTGCTAGGTGACTATGCCTTAAGCTTATGCATAGCGTGCACCATCAGCACCATCTTTGGCATCTTTGACACCAAAAATGAGAGATTTTTTTAAATATTTTTTTTATTTATATACTTTTAATTTTAATGTTTAAATGATTTTGTGTTTTGTTTTTTTTATTTATTCATTTTTTATAACATTTAAGGCCAAATTATTTTTGCACAATCTTAATTTTATTGAATTTTTTGGAAAAAATGATTATGCTTATTGATATTTTAATAATTTAATGCATCAAAACTTTTAACAAACTATTGGTGTGAACCAATGGCATGTATAAAAAGTTTTAAATGCTAAAATAAACCATTTAGCAAATAGATAACATATTTTTATTGATGGTTAGAAAAAAAGGTCAACTCTTGACACTAATATAGAGATCCAGAAGTGTCCTTATTCTTTGAGTAACAGCTTTGCAAAGATCATGTTACGGTAAAACCCTGTCCCTGATGTGTTCCGAAACCAGGTGTGACTAAAGTCGCGTTCTTTGCAGACTGATGTTTTTTTTTTTTTTTTTGTTGAAGGCACATGCGGCCTGCCTGCTTGCTTGCTTATTCCAATTATCGGAATCATAATCTCATGGCGTTCCCTAAATCGGCAGTGCCCCCCATTTCGTCTTTTTTCTTCATCCAACAAAGTCAAAGTTGTTCCCCATAAATTTAAGCTGAAATCAATATGATGTGTTTTTGAAAGGAAAAGCGAGTCCCCGACTCACTCTGTCTTGATTTGTCGCCGCAGAATTATACAGCTGGCCCGACTATTACACATTCTTCTCAGCCTATTTTCAAAATGCAATCCTTTTGGATTGAAACAGGTCTTTAGTATATGCAATGCATTACCTAAAACGGATTACCACAGACAGCGCTCTCAATCACTTTTTATCTTTTGCCGCTTAAAGAAAAAGAACAGTAATCAAAACCTTTCAACCTATTAGAGGGATGACTTTTACAATTGAATCACAGGGACCACAGGTGCGATAACGAGGCGGCTTGGCTTTATCCTTGAGTGTGCGTTTCCCCCCCTATCTCCAGATGTTATTTCATGTTTATCTGTTCTTTAAAAGCACCACTTCAGAGCCCGCACTTCAAATTCATGCCATAATGGTGTTTGAGCAGGAGACCCTTTTTTAATTCTAGGAGAAGCAAGCTAAAGTGGCAGATCAAGGTGCATCTCGAAGGAAAACGTTATGGAATCGATGAGAGCGGTGCTGCACTTCCGACTACACGTGTTCTGATGATATTTAATTTTCTAGTGCATTAACACTCAGTCATTACAACATGCAGCCTAGGTGATTTGATCATAATGCATTTTCTTCTTTAAGAATCGCTGAAGTTTTTAGCCAGGTATTGTGCCGTTATTAGATACAGATGGGCACTTTAGCATTAAGTATAGATTTTCAGTCCCTGCTCACTTAAGGCTAGGAGTTTGTCTTAAAGAGGATAATGGCAAATTAAACTCCATAGCCCATTTGTTCAGCAAACCTTGATGGGATAATTTTATAACTGCTGATTCACTCATTTCCTAGATTTATCTCTAAAGTGGTTTGGTGGTCTGGCCTCCATATAGTTATTGGGAGGGGGAGGGCTATTTTATAAGTTCCTGTTGTTGGCTGATGATATACCTCGGGGAGTTGGAAATGTACAATAATTCAGCCGCCTTGCAAGAATTCCTGAGTCTTCCTCTCGTTTCCGTTGAAGTTAATTTACTGACGACTTTCTATTACACTGATGAGCTCATTTCACGCTGCAAATGTAAGATGGCTTTGTTTTTTCTCTCTTCGCAGATTGCCACGGCAGTCAAGTTTCTACAAAACCAGCAAGTTCGCCAAAGCCCCCTGGCAACCAGAAAAGCGTTCTTGAAGAAAAAAGGTGAGCGTCATCAGCGTGTTCCAGAACCTAATGTCAAACGTTACATTTTTACAGGCGGAATGGATATGAGATGGCTCACTTCCAAGACTTTGACCTTAAATTTAACCAGTCGAATGCTTTCGTTATTCATTTCAAACATGAGTGGAATCGCCGTAGTGTAAGAAAGCATTTTGCAGCGTTAGGTTACAAAGGACAGTTCGGCCCAAAACTGAAATCTTTGAACATTTTTGTGTCCTTTCCGAATTCTCATGACTTATTCTGTAAGACGCAAAAAGAGAAGCTGTGAAGAATGTTCACGCTGCTCTTTTTATTTTCATTTACGTTGAGAAGTAACGGAAAGCTCTTGAGCTCCAAAATGGCCTGAAAAGCAGCGTAAGCGAGTCATTAAGGAAGTATGACTGTATTTTAAGTCTTCTGAAAATATATTACAAGTATATGTGACAAAAAAAATGGCAGAAATTGTTATTCAATGTTTGGTCATCTTCTGCTTAAAGAGAACCACGTGCATTTAACAGATGAAAGAAAGGTTTAGGGGGATTGAATAACGACACTGCTGTCATTTTTCTGGATGAACTATCCCTTAAAGACAGCTCAGCTTTAGGAGCAGAATGTAGTCCAGTGGACTTTGGCCCAAGATGTTCACTGGATGAGATCATTCGCTTTTAAGGGTCAGAGGTCGAGGCCATTGTTGCATGCCCTGGAGGGTCAGGTAAGGGTCGATCGGGTCTGCAGAGAGCTTGATCCCAGCTGTGTGGATAAATGACCTATCAGTTGGGACGCTTCTTTGGGATCCAGAAAATTAATATTGACAAACCCTCCTGCACTTTCAATGGAATTGTCAATTATGCTACCTCCCAGCATTTTAAAGCTTTTACTTAATTTAGCTGTTATCATAAATATTAAAGCACTGGAATGCATTGGAAAGTTTTATCGACCAGAGAAGTAACGTGTTGTGAGCATACATATGCATTCACTCTAAATTCAGAGCAGTTTAGGTATCAATCAATATGTGTGTTTGATGCATAACCCACCACTATCTCTCCTATAGCACAAACCCCTTTCAGATCAGATCACCAGCCTGAGTGTGTGCTGGATAGAAATCAATCTGTACGCTGTATTTTGATCTTTTTCGAGAGATTTTTTTTAAAAGCCAGCACTGAAAATGACATTGTGATGTTTTAGTGAATCACTTTGGGGCCGGCAGTGATGGAAATCGAGAAGCACAGTGTAATCTGTCTCACTTTATGGCTTATTTGAGTGTTTTGCAAGCAGGTCTTAAAACTTTAAAATCAGTCACATAAAATAACGATCACTTCAGCGCTGAAATGCATATCATTTTTTTGAATAAAATATAGTCCTTCACAAAGGTCAGATTAGTTTTATCTTGATTACATTTAAGTTTAGCAAGGTCAGCAGTGTCCTTTATAACGCGATAACTCATCTGTCTCTGCGCGCTATTGATAATTGTAAATCTTAGTACAGCTGTGCTTATCTGACGTAGCTTTTTTTCCTTTTAGCGCTTATTTAAAATAAAATTTGTTCTGTCGGGACTAATTAATGGTAAAAGCAGGTGGATTTGGCCTACGATGGAGTTAGTAGAGCAGCAGAGAAAAAAGCGAGTCTAATAGCTCCATGACCGGTGTAGGTAACGGGAGATAAAATCCATAGTTGCCGGCTGCTGTTGTTCACATCAGTGGCCTATTATGACGTCTCAATATCTTTAGCATTTTCCTCGGTCAGTGCTTCTCGTTAACAGTGGATCAGCTTCATTTATAATTCACAGCTGGGTTATGCGGCTTAATATGCTGTATGTTTATCATGAAATGTGGTTATTTTGAATGCGAATGTGAAATTGTATCCCGATCCAGGGATTTGCAGGTTTTGAGCGATATGCATTGTATTTGTGTTTTGTAACAAGCTTGTTTGGAGGTTCACATGGATTTCTCAAAGGGTCTATTGGTACATTAAGTATTAATATGCCAGTGTGCCACTATTTTATAATAAATCAGCCCCTCTACCCTCCCACGCAAACTAAAAGTCAGTTCAATGGGTCCATATAATACACATGAACACATAAAATTTTGCGTTCTGAAGAAGATATAGAGTTTCCTTTCTTAAAACATACAGTATGACTGAGTAACTAAATAAGTAAATATGTATTTATTTATAATATGTTAAGAGAGGCAGAGTTTGGAATGATTAAATGCATATATATATATATATATATACATATATTTTTTTTAATAAATAAATAAATAAACATAATATTTAATAATAATATATGAGTATGTAAATGGTATATTATCAAAAATCAATTATGAATAAAATTGTATAAATATTTTATTAATATTTATTTATATAATATAAATTATGAATTATTTATTATTAAAAAAAAAATTCTCAAGAAGTCCTGAAAACTCATACTTTTCTAATTGTTTTTATTGCCTTTTTTTATTATCAACATAACATTTTGATGAAAATATGAATATGTATTTTTATATTTAATACTATTTGATTTGTAAGTTCATGTAAGTCCTGATGTTTACAGACATTTGTACCCTAGTGTATTTGTATAATTTATAATTCTGATATACATGTATCTGTTTCATACGTGTGTATAATGTATATTTAGATTGACTTTGACCTCTCTGAAAAGCAGAAATAGGTTGTGATGGGGAACACGGTGAACTCAGGACTATCATGGCAATGTGCCCCCAGGGTGTGTTTGAACATCAATCTATAGATCTATAGCTGGAAGACTCTGCCTCGTGCTATTGCTATTCTAATTTGATGTTGTATTTTTTTATGTGGACGTTTGGAGATCTTCGAACGAGGACACTATTTCCAGGTCACTAGCCTTTTAATTACCGACCCTTGTAACCGAGAGGTTATTGATAGAACTCAAAGCACACAGCTGTTTACAACCACAGCCGACGAGTTATCATCCACACTTCAAGTTTCATTTCTTTCGTTTCCTCTGCTCGCTCATGCAATTTTGGGTGGGACGCAGCTGCTTACACCCCGAGGACGACTTTGCTGCGATATTGCCGCTTGTCACGTAGTTATGAAAATATGCTAAACATTGGAATAGACAACGATTCAATATCTTCTCAATGGACGTTCCCGATGGGACGATCAGACCATCAATCAGACGGCTTAATTAAGCCAGTATGATTTGGGAATGATTTGTGCGTAGGTGCAGTTCTGCTGTTAAGGACGGATTTTGGATTAAAGTCACAATGACCCTTTTGTTTTAATTGTGGCTCGCAATCAGCAACCTTTTGTCAACACGCAAACGGTTTTTCGTTTTGCCTAGTCTCTCAAATGGCAGAGAAGCGCAGGCTCTAAAGTGAGCCGTCTGTAAATTTGCATGTGCTGGAAAATCGTCTTGTGTCAGCACGGAGCCATTTCTACTGAGCCTCACCTTCAACAATGTAATTATGTCACAATGTTGTATCACTCTGAAAGCAACTCGTGCAATTTGAAGGGTAGGAGGGAGACTAATCTAGAAGCAAAGTGCTGAGTAATCTTAAGCCAATTTCTCCTTATTAAATTTCTCCTGAAATTTACCATTTTCCCAGTGCCCTGCTGAGCTCACAGAAGCAATTTTAACGCGCCGCTCGGTGTGTTGTTCCTGCAGTGTTTTCCGTGCCATTCCTAGAGTTTGCTCCAAAGTTTAATTTGATTAACGTCGTTTATATTAAAGCGTGCCTTAAACACGCTAGGCGAAATGACGGATCAGTGGTTATGAAGGTGACCTTTAATTTTCCCTGTTTATGTCTAATACCCATTAATTACGGCAAGGTCATTGTAATACCTGCTAAATGCAGGCACAATTTCTTCAATAGCAACTGTTGTTGTACTTGATTACGGTAATATCATATAAAAGTATTTTCTGTAATCCGCACTGTAGTTTTTCATTAAACCATGCTTCGTTTTATCTGCGTTTCATATGCAAATACAGCTTTTGCTGCTGATAAATGCTTTCCAACGTTTTTTTCCCTGATGTGTTTTTTTTGTTTTGTTTATGTACAGTAAGCCCACAGCCCTATCAGTAAGCCTCAAGTAGCCCTTCATCAACCCCAAACCAGAAATGTGTTCCTTTTAACTCTCATTGTACTGGATATAATTTAGCATTATCTTTTAATATTATTAAAGCATCTTTATTACAATGAGTCACTTTTAAACTAAAAGCAATCAATACTGTGGGTGAAAAATTGACTCATCCAGTTGCTTCCTATCAAACTGAAGCAGTATGAGGAATATAGGCTAGAAGCTGTTATTTTATAACTGCATTTAGTTTGATATTGGTTGGTTTTATAGCTTGAGACGTTTGATGGGATGAAAATAGGAAAGAGCCATGAATTGTTGCGAATTGTGAGATGAGTAAAGAGCACTGATGCAGAAATTGACCTCCATCCACACAAATTGCCTAAAAAACTATTATTCTGTTTTATTTCTTTAAAAGATAACTACATAATGTACCTAAATTTGCATAAATATAAATTGCCTTATGCAAATAAAATAAGTCTATATGCATTAAAATGGATTTATATGCATGCATGCATGTATTTATCCTCATTTATTTGTTTATTATTATTTATTTGATAGGACGTTACCAGAATTTAGAACTGCACGAGCTGTTACCAACAGAAAATTGCATTTTAATAATAATAATAATAAAAAAAAACATTTTATTATGTAACCTACCTAAATAAAAAAAAACACTTTTATGCTGCTATTTCTGAGAAAATTAAGAGAGTATACATCAATGAATTTATTTCTTTTTTTTATTATTATAGTGTAATTTCTGTTTAAATGTTAAACAAAACAACATTAAATTCTTACCATATGATTCCTGGCTGATATTTAGTATGAGTTACCGCTATATGGTGGTGGTGTTGCTCTGTCTGTCAAGATTTAAGTAAATGAGAAGAGCATTATGGACGTTGCAAAGATCAGAGATCAAATTTCAGGTCAGGTCACCTCCCCCCAAACAAAGACACCTAAATATACATCCATCTTAATCCCTAAAGCAGTTTAATGTTGTATTTATGTAAATATTTTCCAGTTTTGCTCTATATTAACGGTGAGAAATGTCAAAGCCCCCATAAAATAAAACAATACCATCTTCTGGTGGAGTGGGGAGTTAAATTGGATTCCTGCAGCAAGCAGCCATAGTGGCGGGCAGCTGATGAAGGGGAAAATAGGAAGCACTTTGATTACATGTTGCAGCGTCTTTACACAACAATCTCTCCTACACGTATTATTTACATGCCGTTATGCTCTAATCCATGCTGAAGGATACCTCCATGATTTCCACCCCTTTCTCTCTCTCTCAGTATTTCTGTCTCCCTCTCTTTTCAAGGGGAATGTGATTGGTCTCGGTAAGCATTCAGAGATATGTGCTAATGTTTTCTAAGCAGGTCATTTTACAGTGTAAATTGTGAATTACTGATCCCCCAGCACACCCCACATCATTACATCACTCTTTGATTGGGCTTTCCAAATGTGGGTGTGTATGTACTTATTATCTAGGCTTGCGTTAAGTGTATGCGCTGTCCTTAAACAAAGGTAGCTTAAAGAAGCTGCATGTAATCACTGTCTTATTGCTGTGGTGTGTACTATTTTACCCATATTTCCAAAAAAGATTGTATTGAGGAACGAGTATTTCTTTGCTTATCTATTTCACATGGTCTTTATTTTTGCAGTTAGGTGTACACTACAATGTGGGTTACTAATATCATTTTTTTTTTTTTTTTTTTAAGTGTGTGTTTGTTAAACACCAGTGTATTACAGATCCACTCCACTGTTGCTGAATACATAGAGCCATTTCAAAGTGCATTTTGTTGTAGCTTTAAATTAAATTTGACCTTTAAAAGCTGGTTCTTTGGAATCAATCAAGCATTTCTTAAGTTCGATGCCGTCTTAAATTCTTGATCATCTCTCTAATGAATGATTTACTGGATCACAAATCATTACTTTTGCTCATCACTGACTTAATAAATAATTAATAATGCACAAACAGTGGAATGGGGATAAAGGTCTTATTAGGTTTTTGCGCAAGACGTTGCAACAGATTTTAGAAGTGAACGTAATGATGAAAAGCTCTCTGTTTATTGCAACTTAAAATTGAAAAACAAATAAAAAGCATCGGAGGATTACAAAAATGCGTTTTTTGTGAACGGCCCCTCACTGTCTGTGTTATGTGTGCTACATGACATGTAGTTAAGCGCACCCACATTCACAACAGAGTATTGTTTCTAATAAATTATATTTTAATTATGAACAACATTAAATTGTGTCCTCACTCAGGGGAAATCACTAAAAATGAAGTGTGCCCGCTGATATGTCGTTATCTTAAAAAACTAGGGGCTGAATTTTTCAGCTGACTGCTAGTTGGCAGCGGTACAGAATTTACTGTCCTTCATTTAGTGTCTCCAAGTTGAGTAATCAGGGATTTAAAACTGTTTTTCCTTAGTTTTCCCAACAGAGAATGGATTTTCCCTTGTCTACCAGTCCTTCCAGTGTCCTGTGCGACACTGGCACTGAGTTCAGTGCCCGGATCTTTGACCTCACTAGTGTTCTTCCTGTAGTCATTTCATTATGCTTAAAGGGCCATGAGGGACACTGGTGCACTGCAGGTGTAATGCACCTCACATCATGAAGGTAAAGAAATGGTTCATCATCCCTGATATTAATAGGAAAGAGTTTGCAAGTAAGGTGATGCGACTCACCTCTTGGACAGGAATGGCAATGACCAAGGCCTGCGTAGAAGACAAAGGGATTGATGTGGTTATAAATTACTCCACGGCGCCACCTAGGCCAGCCGCTTTTCACTTTGTCATCAGGAGAAGGCGATAAAGCAGGAAAATGACCAGAGTCCTCCTTTTTTTTTTTAATACATAAATGAATACGCTATGAGAGGGGTCATTATTTAAGGCATGCATTCGTGTGGGACACAGACTTGACATGTGAAATCTCACAGAAACGCTCTCGGTGACCTCCAACTTTACGACCTTAAGTATTTTTCTTCATGTTCGATCTGGCATTATAATAATAAGCAATATTCACCAGGCGATTTTGTTCAAGCCTTGTTGGTCTGCTGAAAAAAGAGCAGCCACCTTTAACAGCCGTTCAGTAAGCAATTTTATAATTGTCCCTGTGAGCTTGTTCTTACCCTATGAAGTTCACAAGTGCCAAAATTGGAGAACTGCACTTTATGGCTGGATGAGTCGCCTCATCACTCTTTAAAAAAAAAAAAACATCCTGAAAATAAGAGCCCAGAAAATAGAGCCATAAATAATACAGAGAGCAATGGGTTTTCCTTTAAATAAATACCGATCAGGTTTATGTTGAAAGACAATAGAAAACGTAGCCCAGATATGCAGTTTACAGTATTTATAGCTGTAATATCGCAGTGCCACCACCGTAATTTCATGCCCCAATGAGAATGGCAAGGTCAAAGCAAATGCTTCGACTGAGCATCTGCTAATATGGTGACTCATAAACAGGCTCTGCGTGTATCAGGTGCACCAAATAATACAGTATAATGAAATACAGAATAGCTTTCCATTATTGTTCTTTTTTACGGTGTTGTCATTAGATGTAATTTATGTCAAAAAAAAATTCATCTACCGGCAGGTCGATCTGAAATGGAGGTCCGAGGGGTCATTCCACAGGTTTTGGAAACTGTAATAAATTTAGTTTCCTTTTTGTGTCCTTTTCCTTTTATATGTAAAATTCACTCTTGTTGTCCTTCTTTTAAATTGGATCTCAAAGGTCTTTCATTTGTCGTCCCATTTTCTTTGTAATAAAGGCATCAGAGGAGACAAAACAGCTGAGTGAGTCCGAAAACCGCCAAAGAAAAGCAAACGCGTTAATGAATTTGCATGCATCTTATTCGGGTGTGCGCCGGACCCCTTTGTAGTTGCACGGGGGGTGCTATTTAAGAATTCAAATGATGTTACAAATATGTACATATTTGTTCATTACGTCCTTAGAAAACGACCCCCTCGTTCTGAGGTGAACTCACTAAAACGTGAACTTCTTTACTCGTGGCGAGGTGAATGGGAGGAAATAAGAGGGGGGACTCTAAGTCTCATTCAATAGTCTGCCACCATGCAGTCTGGTGTGGTCAGATGAATAGGGAGTCCAGGGACACATTATTGCTTATTGGACAGTACATGCTGACTGCACCAGCTCAGCACATGGCCATGGCTGCTTCCTGGCACTTTGAATGCCATGCAAGACAGGATGACCAATATTTGCCTTAAATTATTCAACATTTTTCAGGGCCATTTCAACCCCCACAGAGCCTGCCCTCATTTTAACTTTGACCTCAACCTAGAGATTTCTGCAAGAGATGTAAAATCAGCTACATAAGTATTTTAATGAAAATTGCGGTAGTATAAATTTTGCTAATGTTATTCTTGACAAGTAAGGGACAATATGGTTATATGTGGAGATTTGTGTCATAAATTCTGGATGTTAACATTTTGCTGTTGTGAAAGAGGAAACTTTGTATGACGTAGAGCTGTTTTTTATTAAAGTATTTTATGCACACCAAAAATACACACACATACAGAAATGATAACAATTTAACAGTTTACTATTTATTGTTTTATAAAATCTAATTTATTTTATGTGATGGCAACGCTACATTTTTAGCGGCCATTATTCAGTTTTAGTGTCACTTCAGATTCTTCAGAAATCATTTTAATAGGACAAGTTTTATTGTCTTTCAGATTAAAGCAAAAGAACATTGTTAGAACAATCAAGGAAGGAGAAATAACACGTATTATAAAGCATTCTTTCTTATTAAAATAAGAAAAAAATAAATAACCAAGGAATTAGAAAAGAATAAATATAAACATTAATTTTAAAAAATCAGTAATGTTTTATAAAGATGGATATTTTATGGATATTAACAGCTTTTTTTTCCTGCTTATATTTTCACGGCCCTCACTACATTTTTTCCATGATATCTTTGTGTCATAAAGAAATGTATTTGTTTTTATTAAACATTAACTTTTCTTTAAATGTTTTTTTTAAATGATTAATTGCTGTAATTAAACTCTCACACAGTTATAAATTGAAACTTTTACTGGAAATCCATGAAACGCAGCAATAAAGTGGTGCGATAAACCATGCATCCCTACCTCTGCTGCATTTGTGTGCTCCTGTATTGTTTTGCAGTGTTGTTAGTGTGGCTCTATGAAGTGTGACTGTGATTTCATACCCAGCAGACAGCAGACAGGGCTGAACAGGCTCAGACTCTGTTCTCTGCCAAGCTCCCAGCTCTCTCCGCTCTATTTAAGCACATGTGGCACTGGCATTTGCCACATTTATGATGTGTGTATTACAGCGCAAAAACAGCTTGCTGTCTGCTCTTTAAACAGCTCAATTTGGAGCAAAGCTCAGCCTTTTGGCTCTCTGGCAGGCAGCCGTGCCGTATGAAAGCATGTGGAATAGAGTAGCGCAATGCCCAAGGGGATATCTCCAGTAAACAGAGCAAGAGCGTGCGCGAGAGAGACTAAATACGCAATGACAGACGTGACACACTCCAGTCTACTGTGGACAAACAAAGGTCAGAGGGAGTGTGTGTGTGTTGCAGGATACAGTAGATTTATTAAATTGATATGTGTTACTTACAGTTTAATAGAAACTGGAGCCTTTTTAAACCATTGGCTCTAAATGGAGATGTTAAAGCATTTGGTTTTTATGTGGCAATTGTAGAGGAAGCCCATAATGTTTTCCCGCTTTTATGTCTTCATTAAATGTCAAAGCACAAGTACATTCGACTAACAGGCCTCTGTCTTTCTTTTCCCAGTATTTCTCCGGGCTCTTGTTGTCGTTTACTCCATTGCCGCTCTGTTTAGGCCCGCATAGAGAGTCGCTTAATCAAGACAAGACGCAGACCAATGACTGCGTGCAGTGTTGGAAATAAACCAGCTTTTTTTTTTTCCACAAAAGGGAAATATTAATATTAGATTTTTTTCCCCCTCTCCTGTCATTTTCCATCAGGGACCTCTATGCAATTTAATCACCACTAAAATCATTAAAAAAGATCTGAAGATTAAATTATATTGGCATTTGCAAAATTATGTAATACATTTACATTACAATGAAGAAATTAAAATAATGCATTTTATCTGTCTGGGGTTCCGCTGAGCTCTACCTGGGGAAATATAGCAGCAGGAAATGGACAGGCTCTGTTCTTGAAATCTGAGTGTAATGGAGAAGAGCTCAGAGCTTTGGACCTCCAGCACTGCTTCTCCTGGTATATATATGCCACCTATAGTGCTATTAACCTAGTTTAGCGGGAGTTTTAAAATTTAGATCTATTTGCAGGTTCCAAAGGACAGTCAAGGACACGCTTCCACTCAATATCACCGCTTTTTCCTCTTATATTACACTGTTTTTCAAGTGATTTCTTGAGTTTTCAGACACTTTCTTTCGATAGAATTGTGCCTTCAATCTTCTGAGTGACAAGGCGAGACTTTTATCTGAAGGTTTCTACTATTAGTAAAGAAACTTTGCATGTCATTTATTATCAGTCAAAACTGTCAGATACGTGTACACACTAAAATAACACATCCTAGATCTGAATGAAAGAAATATTCTTATTAAATACTTTGTTCTTTACATAGTTGAATG
>JAUCNO010000500.1:10252735-10270398 GCA_032353835.1 Enteromius viviparus | reverse complement strand
AAAGCATAGGAACGGAGAAGTGGTCTGTGGTCACCACCTGCAGAATCGCTCCTTTATTGGGGGTGTCTTGCTAATTGCCTATAATTTCCACCTGTTGTCTATTCCATTTGCACAACAGCATTGCTTACTATCTGTGACTTGGAGTTACATTGTGGAGCTGTATATATGTGTGTATATACAGTATAGTAGTGCTGCACGATTAATCATATTGCAATTGCGATGTCAGCCAATGCGATTACATTACAGCAAATGTTGCGATTATATCAAATAAACAAATGCATTTGTTGACGTAACAAGACATTCATTCTTGCATTCACACCAAAGGCGAATGAAGCGTTAAGCTCGAGTGATTTACATGTTAAGTCGATGCAAAGACGCAATTAGACATCCAGTAGCGCGATTTACGCAAATTAGGCGGCGCGTTAAACACGGCAAGTTTTACTGCAGGCATAAGCAGCGCGTATGCAGAGCAGGATTAGCTCGCGTCAATTGTGCTTTCATACTAGCATAGTTTGTCGCGCACAGCTTGATTGTACTGCAGTAGGCTATAGACAAGCATCTTTCTGTCATATTTTCCAGCCTTCTACTCCAAACACTGTGTGCCATGTGCTTTAATTTATGTCATTTTTCTGCACCTGCTATGCGCTGCTGTGCCGCTCCTGCGTGCTGTGTAAAAGCTTTCATCCGTTAACATGGGCGCCCAAAAAATATGCGCTGCTTACACCCTGCTAACGCATGCAGTGTGAAACCGGCGTAAACTCGAAATGTTCAAGTGTCCAACTACACGCGAATAGCGAGATATATTTAACCTAAGTCACAGATTTCAGCATTATTAGTAATCTGTGTTTGCCTTTTCCTTGATAACAAGCAAGTTGAGTCAAACCACTTGTTTATCGTTTTGCAATCGCAAATCGAAATTTTTACCTTAATAATCACTATGTGACATTTTTCTCAAATCGTGCAGCCCTAATATATAGCTAATGGCATAATTCTTACTTTACTGCTTATTTTAAGGAGTAATAAGTGACCACAAATGCTGTATATGCACAATTACTTCATATAAAATATATAAATTCATATGAATTCACTTGATTTCTTTATTTGGTAAATATATTGATGAGTTTTCTGTCATACCACCTTCTCTCTGTGTAGGTCTGACTGATGAGGAGGTTGATCTGGCCATCCAGCGGTCTGGTAGTACAGAGGAGCCGCTCACTGTAGCTGTTCCCGGTCCCGCACACATCGCTCACCCTGTTCCACTGCCCCCATACAGTGAGTATTACCACAGTTGCTTTTACTAGGATAGGGGGTCTACCCTATAACCCCTCCACTCGCCCACCTGCTGTATGTTTTTGCAGCCCATGTGCTCCTTAAACATGACTCTAGTCTAGTCTAGTAGATTTTCTCTAGCAAATGGTGCGTGACTATATTAAATGAGTCCTCCAATCTCCTCTGTGCTCCCGTAATCTTGTTTAAACCTTCGCCCGTACATCAATTCAAAACAGGCCAACTGTGTGGAATACCTTGGAATAGCGTGCTGATATTTTTATAAGCGTCCGAACATAACTATTATCTTAGACGAGTGCTTTTCAAAGGAAATGAGTGGCGTTGAGCATCCCATTTGTGTAGGCATGTAATTAATTCTGGCACGTCCTTGCGATATGATATCCATGCCGTTACGATGATCTCTGGTTGGTTGGCCCACCGAGGGCCTTTCTGCAGCCTGTATCTTTATTACCTCCGTGGGTTATGAGCTCCAGGCCGGCCACTGATTTACCAATCCTGAATGAAGTTCGCATAATGCTTAACCTGTATGACAATGATTCCAGATGTATTCCACCCTCATTTATTGCCACCCTGTCCTTGACTCCCCGCCATCTCATGTTTTGTAATGAAAGCGATGTTGATGGGATGGCCATGTAGTTAGGCTTCAGCCCCACTACAGTGGGGAGGGTTTATATCAAAACGGCTATGAGAGAATGGCATAATGAGGGGAGAGAGAGGAGATCTTCGTGGGGGTCAGGTTGGAAAGAGGGGGTCCCTCTCTTTGATGTCCTTGTTATGGGGACGATGCGCCTGGACCCGCATCCATCTCTGTCGGAGTAATGGATACTCTGATCTCTATTTTCAAGCGGCAGAAGGACAGTAGGGCCTTTTCTGAACCCAATAAATTTGAACGGAGATTGGAAAAAAGGGGAATGGAGGCCATGCTCACACCTTAAGTGACCAAATAAAAAGCAGGAGTGGAAAGTGGAGGTGGAGGGGCTACCCATGTGGAAGAAGGACCTCCGTTTGGACCTCGAGTTGAAGTAGGAGATCGGTCAGGGCCGTTGGCTGAGCTCAAGGACTCTGAAATCACCCAAGCTGCCATCATGTGTGTCCTGCACGCCATGCTCCCACAAGGACACTTCAGTTAGTGTGCTGTTTACCGTTGATACAAAAAGCTATGTTGTCAGAAGTTCTCAAAATGGAAGTTTTAGGAAGTTGCAGGTTTGCTGATGTTTTTGATGTACTTTCTGGTGTAGAGTGTCACCTTCATTCAGCAGAACTGAGCTTCAGTCTTCAGTCAGGTTTGATCCTGTGAGTGACAAGGCACTGATTCTTGAGTATTTCTTAAGGCTGGGATACACCAAGCTGACTTCAAAGAACTAACTGTGACAAAATTTGTTGTTTCTTTGCGTCTGCAGCATCTGGACAGAAAAGCTGCGCTTGAACACACCTCAGACTACAGTCGACTGCTACCTAACACTTGTACTCTGCTCCTACGTGAGAAGAATTTGAGGTCTATGTCAGCAGCTATCAGTAGTACTATGTATTCATTAGTAAAAAGGAGGAAACGAAACAAGGATAAACAAGATATTTATTTCATTTGCATTTTTGGGTAAACTAACCCTTGAACCATCCAATCAGAGTTCTCACTCTCCTCGATGGCACAGATGCCGATTCAACAGGCTGAATCAAGATGATCCTGATGAGAGCCGATTTGTGTAACACACCAAAGAAACTAGCGCGAGAGATCTCTTGACTAACTTTATTAAGAATTATGCAGCATTTTTATGCATTTGATTACTTAGTATAAAGTATGTAGCATTTTTTTATTTATTTGTTCTACTGTATTTTTGTCCTTAAGTTTCTTATTCTTATTTAATCTCTTTTTTACCTGTCTTCAGTGAACTCAAGGTTTATTTATTTATTTATTTTTAATTTAGTATAGTATTAGCGACATTAACACAGGTGACAAGAATTATTACATTTTTATAGTATCAAGATTTTTTTATATCATGCAGACTTTATTTAATGCAAAAATAATAATATTGAGATATAATTATATTATTGTTACTGTAAAATAAAATACAGTATACTCATACATGTATCGTGAGGGAAGATTTTGGTCAAATTACCCCTAATCTGAATTATGAGGATAACTTAAACTACTAAACATTTTTCTTACAATTTTTTAAAAAGAGTCATAATAAGAAACAAAACATGCACGACTACTTTATAACATATGCTTAATATCTGTATTTTCTACTGTACATTACTTTAATTTATTAAAGTTGAGAAGACTTAAAAGTGGTGTAGGAGCAGTACAAGATAATTTAATACACAACCCCCCTCAAAATTATGCATTTGTGTTTAGTGATCTAGTGTATAATATGCTATTTAAAAAAAAAAATACTTATAGCAGGTACAATTATGGGACTTATTTTGTTCCATGTCTGAAGAATCAGTGCCATATTTTATTTGGGTCGCCCTAATAGACCTCTAATATAATTAATCAGATAAAAACTGCTTGTTCAGTTACGCATAAAAAAAAATGAAAAAGTACTATTGCTTTGCTAGTCTATTAAAGAGCCTGTCTATTTGTATTCAGTAGAGCAGATTCAAACAAATTACAGTAACACACCTGTTCCGCAGACCACGCTATGTTACAAAATGGAGCATTTTGTATCTGACATGTTGACCTGCCAGAGCCAGGCTTGCTTTAATTACTTCTCTATTTGGTGTGCCGTTAAACATTTGCATGATAATTTCTACCTCCTTTCTGTTGGCTGAGCCTTGCCAGATTGCCTCAGCATGAATTGAAACGGCTGCGCTTGCTTTGAGGAGCTGGTTAAAGCCTAACTTAAACTGAAGTGTATTAGTTAGTGTATTAAGCCTCAAGTTCAGGCTTAATATGCCAACTATTAGTAAGCTATTGTTAAGTTGTTTCTCTGAAAAGGCACTTTTAGAACATTGGTTGATTTTTTGAGGTTTCTGACTAGGCCGACAGACTGGCTATGATCTGGATGATTGATTTTGCCAACCAATGACTCTTTTGGGGTTTTTCTGATATCAAAGTGGTTGTGCATTAGATTTTTAATTATAATACTTCTCTAAACGCTGACGTCTTAAATCTGCACTGAAATGTTTTTTTTTTCAGCTTTTTTTTCCTTCTGCCAGGTCAACTGTCTCACTCTGAGAATGAGTGTGAGGGGTGAGGAGGGACTCTTTCATGTGGTCTTTCATTTCCTGATAGTACTCGTTTTTCTAATGCGACATTCGCACCTCATCTCATCATTAGTGTGCAGTTGTGCAAGGTCTGAGCAGAAACCGTACGAATGATCTTTTAAATGATTCTCATTTCCATTTCTTCAAGATCACGATTACCTTAACAGAGAGATTTTTCCCCTAAAATATTGTAAGTGGGAGTTTCCGTAATGTGCAGTCATAGCAGATTAAATTTCTCATTTTCTGTTTTACAGTAATGTGGTACTTAATCTTAATGTTCAGATCTAGTTTGCGCTTCCATAGTTATGTGTAATCAGAATTAGTTTTTTGGTTTTTTGTTCTTTTCCCTTTTCTTCTAGAAACAAGAGCACCAGTTCATATGGACTTATTTAGGCTAAAAACCTTAGTCAATGTAGACCTTTTTTTTAACAGTAGTTTGACTTAAAACTAAAAAATCTGTAAAGGGGTAAAAGTACAGACAGTATATGTTGCAGTCACAAGTCTAATGAAATGTTTACAGTCAGTGGTCTCTGTGAAAATTTTGATTTAGAATATTTAAAAATATTTGAATATACTTATTAAAATATTTAGTATATTAATAATATAATATTTAATAAAATATTTAGTGTATATATTTATATCTTTTTAAAAACAAAATATACAAGACTATTTTTTGCAGTCTTTTCATAATATTCTATATGCATCTAGATATTTTTCACCCATGATCAGAGAAAAATCAGTGTTGCTGTTGTTTTAGATCATCCATTTTAACCAAACACTTGCAAAGCATAAGATTCAAAATGTTTCATATAGTAAAATATAGTAAACCTTATTAAAGGATTTATATAATTTGTATACTTCATTGCTTACCTTACACTGTTTTTACTAAGGCTTTTTTTTAAATGTGAAAAAATAAAAAAATTGGGGGAAATATTTTGAAAAATGATGCAAATGAATTACTGTTTTAAATGTATTCCTTAAAATGGATACTTTATACAAAATTAGCAGTAATTATCTGGGTTATCAGCACCAGCTTAATAAAATTATTTTACTTTTTTTTTTGTGAATCACACAAACATTGCTTGTGTTTCAAAATTAGACCATGTATGTACTGTATTTCTATACATCACAGTTTATTTTTGTTCATGTCAAAGTAAAAAATAGCACAACAGCTTTTCCCAGGGTTGGACTAATAGGTGGGCTTGTTGTATTTGTTTGTGTGTCTCTGCAGGTCCGTCAGGTTACAGATGGAGACACTACAGTGCCCTGGCTGTCATTTTGGCAGGAATGGCCTTTGGCTTCCATCATCTCTACCGGGTACGTGTTTAAGTGCCACCAATAGCCTATCTGTCAAAATATGTTTATTATTCTGAGAACTGAGCTTTTCTTAGCGTTTCTACCTTTGTATGCGTTTTCTACATTGATGTCGTGTAAATCACTGTGGTTAAAGTCCAGCGTCATCGGAATGAGCTCATCTCTACCTCTACTGTAGATCTTTCTTTGTTTTCCTTTTCGGAAAAACCCAGAGGCTGTTCTCTCACTGCTTTCCAGCACTATCACAACACGATTTTTGTACGTGGGTACGGATGGGTGCGTGGGCCCTCAGGCCCCATCGAGTAGGGGAGAGACCCCGTGTCTCGGTGACAGTCAACCCACACTGCCCACAGGAGCATGTGGACTGTATTACTGTGTTTTATACCAAAAAGAAAATGCAGCAGTGGGCTGTAAGAGAACATTTACAATGATATTTTATGGAACTCTCATGATGTCATGATTAGGAATGCATGTTTAGCTTCCTAAGCTTCTGTCTTCACTCGGCTACTTCAGTCAGTCAGCACACTCTCTATAAAACCAATCTCCATCTCCAGTAGCCCACATGACTGCTTTTACTAATGTAGTGAGCCAAAGCTAAGTCACATTTTCCTCTGACACCAGTCTGTGCTTAACAACCCGAAACTCTAGCTTGTTCAGTGCTTAGAGTGATGTTTTGAGAATGTGACCTAAACTCTTTATTTTTCACAACTTTCATTTTTACTCATTCTCATTACTGGTGCTTGTTAAGAAGCCTTTACTGTTACTATTTGTTTGCTAGCACATAACTCATGATTATGCTTTTAATACTACAAGACAAAAGTTTTCAATAATACTTAAAAAACCCAGCCTCTATTTAAGTAATACAGCAAAAGAAGCAGTATTGTGATTTTTAGTATTTAAAATATATATTTTGTGTTATCATCACTTCATCAATATAAAGTATATATAGTATATTCAAATAGAAAGCAGTTATTTAAAATAGTAAAAATATATCAAAATTGCTGCTTTTATTGCTGATATATTTTGGATGAAGTAGAGCAGAAGATCATTTCTAAAAAACGTTAAAAAAAATCTTTGGTAGCGTTAATTATAAATATAATAAATTTTACTTTTTTTCAGCAGAGACCAATTAGATTGAGTATAAGTGGCACTAAAGACTGTGATGTTGCTGCAAAAAAAACAAAAAACATTGTTCTTTAGAAAGTTCTGTTAATTAAAAGAATACTGGGGAAAATTTATCAGTTTTCAGAAAAATATTAAGTAGTGTTAATATAATAATGAGATAATAAGAAATGTTTTTAGATATTAAAATTCACATTTTAGAATGATTAAAAAAAAATGTGTATATATAGTATATATATATATATATATATATATACAAATATGAATTATTTAGTAAATTTTAGTAAAGTAATTGCATCACTGGTTAGCATAAGAAACCTTTCATTAACATTTGAATGGTAGTATATTAACCATGAACCATAAGTTAATTTACTAAAAGCTGCTATATAAGGCTTTTGCCAGGCAGACAAAAAATGGACTAAAAATAGACTTGGTTAGTGATGGCAGGATACCTGTAATAGAGACTTTGGGTGTGAGTTCTTTGACAGGAAATGTTCCAGCAACACTCAAAACACTTTAATAACCAGGTAGGTTTCATACCTTGGCATATGTTCACGGTACTCTTATCCTTATTAAATAGATTTTTGTGCAGGCAAGAAAATGCAAAAAAATAACTCTTGTAACTCTCTCACTCGCTCGTTTCTCACTTCAATTCTGTGTCTCTCGCTTACACACAAGCAGTTGTGGTTCTCCAGTCCCCCGCATGCGCATCTGTGCCCGTGGCTGGAGGTACTGTTCCCTGGTGCGAGAGCTCTCACTGCTGTCATGTCAGAGGAACGGCTCACCGGTGCCACCATATGCCCTGGCCTCCTCCTTCACTTTATTTATGCTATAGAGCACATTGTAAACAGCGCTCACAGCAGCTTTCTTATTAACTACCCTGGTGTTGACACTCATTCTGATTTTTTCAACTTAAAAGTGTTTATTACTTATGCCGGTGTCAACAACGGTTGCGCCGCTGTGAAAACCTGTTAATGCCAACTGTTTCCCAGACGGAGAGCCTGCACAAGCACATTACGCTTTACAGCACCCAGCTATTCACCAAATGCCATGTTAATCTCCCCGTCTATGTGCTTTGTTTGTTTGTCTGGGGAGACGAATCGACGCTTGCGTTTGGAAATAAAACAGCGATGGCGTGAGAAGCGGCAGCTAGTGGAAACGCTAGCTGTCTGACCTTTGCAGCTTATTTTCAGTGTTTGGAGATGTTGTTCTACAAGGCTTAAACTCTGACAAGCAATTGTCCTCAGAAGGTGACATGTTCAAATGGAGAAGCCAGCCTGTGGGCTAAAAGACTTAATGATGTTGAACCCAGAGTCATGCCCCGATGCTTAATTCTTGGCCTCTGTGTCAGCCATTGAGGCAAATTGCTCTGGATGAAGTGAGAAAACCACAAGACTTTTGAGAGGGATTAAAAAAACAAAAGGTCTTGTTTTTTTCAGCATGAATGCAGGCCTATTAATCATAATTCGTGTAATGATGTTTTATCTACTGTTGCCAAACACAATGCTGAACTTGATACTGGGAAATCAAACACTAGTAATGTTTAGATATTCACTTCTTCTTTTTTTCTTGTTTAATGTCCTGAAATACCTTAATATTTAATAAGCATTCTGTCTTTATTTAGCCTCTCTTAAATGTAGCTTTTTTAGTTTAGGGAAAATTTTAGTTTAATGTGAACCAAACTAAGGTGTATTCTTTCTTAAAACATTTATTTTATGTAATGTGCTCAAGATTGTCAAAGTATTGACCCTGATAAAATGTATATACTGTTATTTTTTTAAGGGGATTAATATTTTGAGCATGGACATAGATCAGAAATTAAATGTGTTTGATGTTACAAGAGTTTTAATTAAATGCTTTTCTTTATTATTTTCTATTCAGCAAAACATCTATATATATTATAAATATATTAAGTGTTTTTTGAGCACCAAATTAGCATATTGCGCTAATTTCTGAAAGATCAAGTGAGGAAGTGCTGCTAAAAATTCTATTAACCATCACAGGAGTAAAATATATGTTTAAATATAGTGAAGTACAAAATTAGTATTTTAAATTCTAAAAATATTTCTCAATATTTCTCATCAAACAAATCTTGTAAAGATTTCAAAAATGATCAGAAAAAATATTAAGTTTTGGTTTGACCAGGCTGACACTAATAGATTAGCTCTTTGTCTGTCGACGTGTAGCGACAGAGCGCGTCCTGGTCCAGTGGCCTGTTTTCCCTGTTCCTGAGTGGAATTCTAATAGCGTGCCGTGTTTTTAATTGCAGAAATACATCCTTCCCCTCATTATGGGCAGCAAAGAGGACAAGAAGCATCTGCAGCGGATCGAGAGCAACATCGCGGATATGAGTGGCACGCTGACACAGACAGGTGAAGATTAATATCTTCATCACTTTTTCCTCCTTAACATTTTCCTTCATTTATCTGTCGCCAAAATCTGCTCACATTTTACAAATGACGGTCCTGTCATTTTGCTTTAATTTGAAATTGCTTGTTTACTGTCAGCTCAGCTTCAATTAATTACGTTTCGCTGAAAAGCTCTTAACCTCAGAATATTAATGAGGGGAAGAGGAATGACAGCGTTTCTTTTTCTTTTTTTTTTGCTGCCTTAACTGCGTGGCAAGAAAGTTCATTTTAATTTTCGGCGTGGTGGTGTGGCTCCCCGGTTGGGCCCGGAGCGCGCTGGTGATTAAGTGTGTGGTGACAGGTGCGTCTCCCGCCTTGGACAGGTGAGGAATCTTAGCTAGTCTGTCAGAGAGGGATGCCTCTGCTCCTCTCTCCTCCCCCTCTCTTTACCCACTACGCAGCCGGTGTAATTAAACATCCTGGCAACCATGAAAGCGGGACACTTCCCGAAGAAACTTTGTCTCGTTAGTGCCGCAGTCGGCTTGCAGCTGGGTGGCTCCTTTTGTGTAAATGACAATTCACTCTTTGCAAGGTTTTATTTGTTATTTTATTTTAAAGAAAGACAGTGCAGGACAACTCAGTTGTCAGCACTTTGATATTCCTCTGGTTAGGGTTTTGTACCAAGCTTTCACAATTAATCCAGACTGAATTCATTATTTCACATGAAGTTCTAAGGGTTTTTGGTAGATAATTTATTATTTTTGAAAATCTATTGTAATATCTATTGTTTTGAAATGTAAAAAAGCATTCAGTATTCAAAATCTAACAGACAAGTTAGACAAGTTTTACATGCTGAAATGCAATTGGACTATTTTCTTATGCCTATTTGCATACTTAATAGATGGTATTGTCTTCCTTACATATATTTTAACTCATAAAAATAAGGGTTGCACCAGTATTCAAATTTTTGTCTGATATAGATGAGCAAAATTATATTAAAACATTTTTTTTATTTTTAATGTTTTTGAAGACTAGAGTAAAGGTCATTTTGGTGACTGAATTTCCACCAGGCTTTTTTAAATTATTATTTATTTAAAAAAAAAATAATAATGTTTTGTAAGTCGCAAGCAATCTACAAAAAAGCAAGTTTTATTTTATTTTTTATAAAGCTTTCTTGCATCATAGTTAAGTGACACATAATCTTACATATAACCATTTTGCATTTTATGACATTTTATTTTCACTTGTACATTTTCTGTATGAACTGAGCATAACAAGTAAAAGTGTGCAGGACTGTTAGTGAATACCTCTCCCAGCGGCCTATCATTTTTCTGCTACAAAAACATGTAAGTTATTGTTTTTGGTCTTCAGATTACAGTGTAAACATTTGAACTAAAAAAAATGATGTAGAACAGTCTGAAAAGAGTGAAACAGTACATGCAAAGCAGGCACTTTTGATACACAGTAGACAAAAGACTTGTTTTTTTTATGACGTAAACCTGAGTATGCTTGGCACTTGGCCATATTAATATTTGCCTCATAAAACCATGGAAATGATCTGGATCTATGCATGGATCAGCGTATACATCAGTGTAGTCTTCTGTTATGCATATAGTATTGTTTTCATTATCCAGGAGATCAAAATAAGCAAATTTGGGGCAAACGGGATAAAGGCGAGTGATTTTAGTCAGCTGCGTATCTGAATTTCATTGCCCGTTGCCCAGTTTTTGGTTCGGGGAGGGTGACTAAAAGGCCGGTCGATTGTGAGTCATTGCGTGCAAGCTTGATGTGGGTTTCTTTATCTGATTATCAAATGAGCCTCTTCATTGCCATTTTGGTTCATATATGCAAAAAAACCCTCCTTTGTGTAACGCACCCTGTCTGGCCCTCATTTTGTTTGGTTTTTAGCAGGATTCCTGTTTTGTTTAGCATCACATTCAGATGATAAGAGTATTTATATTGTTAAGGACTGAAGCTGCTTTTCATATTTCCTTTGTGAAACACTTGTTCCTGACAATCTTTTCTTTCTTTCTTCCCCCCCCCCTTTCCCCGCCACTTTCTCGTTTTCTCCTGGAAGAGCTGTACCTACCCCCAGTCACTCAGTCAGTCACGCCGCTGATCTAATTTGCTGTGGCTGCAGTAGCCAAGTTGCTATTGTAGTTAATGACTGTTTCAGTTAACAGTTTGGGAGAGGGTTGCAATTACGGAGTGAGTTTCCCCCTCTTCTCACAACGTGAGTAATAGCAAGTGACTGCCGCTCTTGCCAATTGCCCGCACTCCTTTGTTAAAGTTCGTGTATTTCTCTAGTGCCAAGTGTGTTGGAATGATGTATTCCTTTGAATGTGGCTCCATTACTCCTGCAGCCTTTGAGTGTAGGCCTTGACTCCCATTATGATTTCCCAACAACTTTCCAAAGGCAATTAATGAACAGGTCTTGGAAGCATTTCATCGCACGCGTGCACTCACACTCGTGCCGGCTGTAATGGAATTGTGCTAGCTGCTTAGTCTCTTTGTCTGCGGAGAGCATATTGGTGACCAGCTGGCCAATAAAGGCTCAGACAGGCCCGGACATATGCAGTGTACATTATATTGAGGTATTTACTGAATAATTTACGCTATACACACTGTCTGCCTCCTCACAGCAGCTGCGAAGCCACTTGCAGGATCTCAAATTCAACCAATTGTTTTCTCCAAAGAGAGCGTTTGTGGAAACCCGAGATGCACTAAATGGAGGCATTATTTCTTGTGTTTTGAGTATGAAGCGAGTGTTTGTGGGTTTAGAGGTCCGGTGCAGTTGCTTCTCATTCTCAGTGTAATGTTGTAGGAGTTGCTGTTGACGTAAGCTGTGGTGGCATTCATGCTTAAGAACATTTTTTGCTTTATTTTAAACTTTTTATGAATGGTGTTGCAAGCTGATTTAAACCTGCGTCGCCCATTTTTAAATGTGATGTTCAGTGCAACCATTATAAAATATAAACTCAGACCTTCTTCTTTTATTTAAAGGGGTAGGCCACTTAGTTGTGTTATCATTTACCTGTAGCATTATGATTGATCTGCGTAGGGACTGAAATGTTGGTTATTTTCTGACAGTTGAAGCACATAAAGAACACAAAAGCATATTTGAAAATATAGTCTGCAAAATATTTCCTTTTGTGTTCCCCAGAAATAGAACAATCTTGACTGTTTGGAACAACAACATGAGGGTAAATGATGGCAAAATGCAATTATTTCGGTTAACAGTTTCTTAAAATATATTTTGGAGACAGTTAATCGGATGTCAGGTCTCTCGTTAATATTAACACAGTCATCTGAGTTGGAATCATCATTATTGTTCAGCTAGGAAAAGCTGTTTAGCGCCTGCTTTTCTCTAAGTAGTCACCTAATGAGACAGACAAAGGCTGCGAGAGAAAGAAACATGTACCAGCTCTTAAACAGAAAGTGGAAAGGCTGTTTCTATGAAAGGAGAGCCCTGGAACTGTGCGCCGGAGAGCCAACAGTCGGCAGCTAATAATATCTGCTGATGTTAATCCAATTAGAGTTGATTTAACACTTTACAGAGCATGATTTATAGAGGCGTTTATTGGTTTTCTGTAACATAATCAGTTTGGAAACTTAATGCATTGTTTGGGAATGCATGTGTGACTGGAAACAGGGGGAGAGCAACTTGTGCTCTGGGTTATTTGAAATGATACCCCCATTAATAACACCAACTCTGGCCCTGCTAGGGCTGTTTTTCTTGGGCTTTCTCTAATCCTCGGGACCAGCACAATCTGACAATAATTCAATCTTCAGAGAGGGAGGAAAATGAGCTGTATTTAGTAAGATTAGTGAGGACAGTAGTGTCTAGCCCTGCTGCCTCCCAAATGAGCGGCTTTTTTTTCCATCTTGTTGATTGTTTGGAGAGTTTGATAGAGCCGGCGTTTCAAACCCATGCTAATGGAGGTTAAGAGACCCTGATTTGATATAAGAGCAGACATAGGTGATTAATCTTGTACAAATAGAGGTGTCTTATATTACTGATTGAGCTGAAGGCTAAATCAAAGAGAATACCACTGCGTGTTGATCGTCGGTAATGCTTTCAAACAAACAGATATGTCGGTTAGCGCAGGATGGCGACTAAAGCTGGTGAAGTTCTGGTAATTGTTTTGGGTCAAGTCTTATCTTCATTTGTGTGTTTTTGGATGCAGTCACCCAGTTGCAGATGACCCTGGCTTCAGTGCAGGAGCTGCTGGTCCAGCAACAGAAGAAAATACAGGAGCTGACACAAGAGCTGGCGAACTCGCAGGTAATCGCACAACACCATGTTAAACAGAAGGGTCTAACGAGGTCAAACACTAGTTTTATGTGAAGAGTTTAAGTTCACTGATAGTCTTTCCCTTTGCCAAAGCTCTTAAACTTAAAATTCAACCTGGTCTGTTCACTTAATAATTAAACATAAGTGTACATGAGATTTGGGAGATGTGGCGGAAGGCAAAGATAACATAAATTAAGGATTTTATGCCTGTTGTATGTAAAAACATTGTGTATTGTTTAAAAAAATGGATTTGGAATTGATTGAAGGTGACTAAATAACATCATTGTTGTGAGCTGTCCCTTTAAGATGTATCCAGAAGGGCTGTAGTTACAGTAAGCTTCAATATGAGGTTTGATTTAACAGATGTGACTGAAAAAAACAAACAAACAAATCATCCAATCTGAACATTCTTCTAGTTTTTGACATTCTTTTCATTCTCATGTAAGGAAAGAATGTGATCGTTTATGGTATTTTTTTTGTCTCTTTCCTGTGAAACTCTTTTGCACTATTTTAAACTGCGTAATGAACTGGTCATACATGCGTAATTTGGCTTTCATTCTCTGAAATGCCTTAGATACAGACATCACAGAGAAAACGTAAATAGGAAACACATAAAAAACCTTGAAGAATTTGCATGTCTAAAATGGCTGCATTCTTTTTGGTTTATGTAATTTCTCTGAGATATTATGATAGTCTTCACTTCTTGTTTTGTTAATCTGTTGAGTTTAAAAAAAGGCCTCCGTGTGCATTTTCATAAGGCCCTTGGCCGCGCTCTGTTTCAGGGATGCATCCTCTATAAAACAAGGCCACTTTGAGTTTAAGACAACACGGAGCATTTTTCAGTGACACTGAGACTGATGCCTTACCCTGATGTGAATATTAGTGGTGACAGGACTCGTATGCCGCCCAGAAGAGAAAAATGTGCATCAGCAGGACAAGGCATGTCATGGGAGCTCCATAAAGAACATGTACGTCCATCTCCAGAACACTCCAGCAAGCCATTTAGGGACAGGAAGTGAACCCACGCTGATGCCTTCTCCTGATCTCTCCTGTATCTGTCATTTGGTTTCTGCTAATTTCATCTGGATGAAACTTCATTTAACCCCTACTTATATTGTAAATAGAAGAGAATTTTCTTTGAGACCTAGCTTTTGAGGCTTGTCAATAAAAGAGTTATGGAGGAAGGAAGCTTTCATTATTTGAATGTTTAATAATGTTTGGGAATGTTGCTTGTACAGTTTTAGTTAGTATTTATTATGTGCATTGCTCGTTATAATATCTTTTAAGTTTAGCTGGTTCATGAAGCTGCAGGGTTGTGTGATGGAGGAGGATTTCCCATAATCTATGACAGCACATAGAAAGTAAATTAATGGTTAAAAGTATAAATTATGTCCTCTGTGTGCATCATTTTCATTTTGTTGTACTAGCCAATAAAATAGAAAATAATTAAAAAACAGGGCATATATATATATATAAAACTAATATTTTTTTACATTTAAACAAGCATAAAACAATTAAAAAATGTATTATTGTATATTATTAAATGTTAATTATATTTTATTATAATTATATATACATACATTATATATGTATGTATACCATGTGTTATGCGTATGTATAAATACACCTACAAATATTTTAAACAAATTATTTAAATTTTTATATTTCTGTAATTATATTTTATATTGTATAGAAATATATTTAATATATAAACATAGCATATTTACATATGTATACATGTGTTTGTATTTTTATATAAATAATAAATATACAGTACACACTCATGTAATCAAAATATTATTTTGGATGCCATTTAATCATGTTTATTAATCATGCGACTATTAAATATATAATACAATTATATATATATATATATAATTATGTATACAAATATATAGTACTAGTAAATATATAATTCAATTATTAATATAATCATTGATATAAACACTTTTTACATTTTACTCATTTATTTGTTTATTTACAATTATGTTGCACAACCGACAGCCAACGAAAAGAATAAAGAATTCAGAGAAATCATCTTTGTTATTCATATATTGTGGCAGGTCTAATGTTGTTGTCTTTATCACATGCCAATTTAAGGCATTATGATATCATTATCTTTCAGAAGAATGTTCATGATGATACGGCCTTTAAATCCTTTTTGAAGACATGTGCTTATTATCTATAAAGAATAGTCATCTAAAGGAAATAGCCTGCTGAAAAAACATTGCCATACCTCAGAATGTGAAACTCTAAGTACTTTGTATCTTATGATGCTGCAATAAATCATCTCGTAACGGCTCCAAAAAGCGCTTTGGAATCGCAACTGAGGGCATGTTTTATGTCCACAGCTTGTTAAGCACATGGGTGTTTTACCGAAGCATCTGGATCCCGTAGAAAAACATATGCAAACACATCTGGCCTTGCAGCAAATTGAAGTAAAAATATGAATCTCTCACCCTTCTGAAGTTTGCAAGAATTGCAGACTCACCACAACACAACCCATGCCCCCCCACTCAAGCATCCTTCCGTCGCCCGCTTGAAGTTCGTCATCCATAAACTGGCTTGCCAAATAATCTCTGGTTCACCTCTGATGTTAAAGAAACATGCCTCCGCCAGTTCCAGAAAGATGCCACCACATCGATATATTGTTTGAAACACTTTAGGTCATCATCCACAACAGCTGCCTTACAGTAAGTCAAGTAAAAATGGCTAAATTCTCTGTCAAATTCCAGATTGAATTAATAAGCTTCATTTGTCATGAGTGCCTTGCTGGAAAGCAGCAGTGTGTATAAAGTATACTTCACATCAAAACGCCCATTAAACAAATCATAAAGTCTACTTTGCACTGATCTTAAATATTGTTTTGAGAGATGCGGGGCCCTGTTGTCTAGAGCCATATGGGAATTCAGGAAATTATTTTCAGGTCCAGAGCATGAAATTAAGGACACGTGTTAAGCCTTTTGGCTGCATATCATTTTCATTGTGCGGTTTTCTGAGTTGCCTTTTCTGGGTTCTTTACTCTGTGCAGAATACGCCAAGCTTGGCAATTAAACTCTCTAAAACGGAAATGTGTATTTAACCCGAAACACATGGTGACTCCTATTTTCTCAGCTGCTAAGTAAACATATATATATATATATATATAATTTTTTTCTTTTTCAAAGCCACACAAATAAAGTATATTCTGTTATGAGCACAGTGGGCCTGTTTATCTGTAGTGGTCACTGAAACGGTGGACATGTTTGTGCTCATAGTTTAATATTGTCTTTTTCATCTCAGTAGATTGACTACATGCTTTGTATTTCTTCAGTTCTGACCTGATTAAATCACCTAAAGCTGTTATTCAAATGGTGATTGATAAAGTCCTCAACTGATAAAAGATGTCAGTTGGAACTTCTTTCTAAAGAATCAAAATAGTATCTAAATACTCTGCTTTATCAGGTGCTGAAAACATGATCAACTTTTGTTTTAGTGTTGTCAAATTGATTCGTATATAAACACACACATGCATATATATATATTTGGGACACACACACACACACTGCATAATTTTAAGTCATTTACAATTTTTTTCACCCCGAAATTACAATCGTCTTTTACTTTGTCAAGTGGTACCTCCTATGAATTCCTCTGCAGAACACAATGGTATTTTGAAGAATGTATCAATTATTTTTGTCCATAGTCTAAAAAAATGATTATTATTACTTTATGCACCGTCCCTTTAAGAGTGAAATCTGCATTTTTTTTCTTTGTGAGGGTTTTAGTTGTTCTTTTCTGAGCTAATTCTGTGTAGAATGGACTTTAATATGACATTATTGTTTTAAGATTGTCAATGTTTATTTGACCATTTTGATTGGTTACAGAATTTGCCATCACTGAACTGTATTGTATTGATTTAAATTGAAAGTTCTTATTTTTTAGCCAAAACGCCTTGCTCTCCTTGATGATATTAAATACTGAATAACAGGCAGAATGTTGCTCTCTCTCTCTCTCTCTCTCTCTCTCTCTCTCTCTCTATATATATATATATATATATACACTATATTACCAAAAGTTTTCGCTCACCCATTCAAATGATCAGAATCAGGTGT
>JAUCNO010000500.1:10216961-10236592 GCA_032353835.1 Enteromius viviparus | reverse complement strand
AGATGTACATTTCATCATTAACTAATCTCTTATAAATGACTTATAACCATCCGCTATTCTAAAGTGTTACCAAATATCCTTATGGGTGTGATGTTACTATACGTGCCTTGTTGAGACAATCTACAGAAAAATAAAATTCAACATCCCTCTAAACGCTGACAGGCCAATGTTAAGAGGGTAAAGGGATTAAACGATGTGGCCCAGCAATCGCAAAGTAAACCGAGGGCTAATCTTGCCTTTAAAGCCCGTACCTCCTGACCCCTAAGACTTCAAACTAGCAGTACGAGAAAAACACAACAGGGGTCTTTTCAGGTGAGCGGGTGGC
The DNA here is from genome assembly GCA_032353835.1 of Enteromius viviparus. Taxonomy (NCBI): domain Eukaryota; kingdom Metazoa; phylum Chordata; class Actinopteri; order Cypriniformes; family Cyprinidae; genus Enteromius; species Enteromius viviparus. The sequence goes on along the minus strand of JAUCNO010000500.1, from coordinate 10,236,267 downwards.
TGGACCGTACACCCACAGCAATACAAACACAAATTATCATATCAATAGACATCCACTGTCTCTTTTCAACACAGGAAGCTCTTAATCATAATAACGTAGCAATGATTAAACACCACAAGCATGCATAAATATGTGCACATACATATTTACATATACGTGTGTGTGTGCATATATATATACAGTATATATATATAGACCTATACAGACAGATAGAATTATAGAAGCACTTATATAAAAACCTTTATTTAGCACACTTTATTTAATAAAAAGTCATCTTAATGATGTAATTGGAGTATAATGTCCAACAATGCACTACCATAATGTAAAACACAAGGCTGACATATATCATTATCATCAAGATAAGAGGGAACTTAAGAAAAAATGGTTTTGTTGAGTCGAGCAGCCTTGCGTTTTAAAGACTGTGTGGTTCAAAGTGTCAACTGTCGGGCACAAAAAAAGACATAACCCTTCACAAGAGCGTCAAAGTTTCTCAAAGCCTGCCAGTCCAGGGTATGCGTTTGATTGAAAATAATATGTCGTTCCATCTTTCAAAGATGTACTTTTCCTAAAGCATCGTTGATTGCCCTGTGTCCATTACTAGGAGAGATTATGATAATATTCCACATTGTGCTCTGTGTGATGCAGGGGAAATTCAATACTCAAAAGGTTAATGCAATCAATTAGGATGACAAAGGGGTAAAGTAAAACCCTCCTGCTCGCTGAGAGAGGAGCAGGGACGGAGAAGGAGAAAAAGGTATTGAAAGCTTGAATAGATCTGCCAGGAGAGAAGAGGCACTCCAAATATGTGAGAAAGAGGTGAAAACGAGTGTTGTCTATTCTATATGAGCTCTTCAAAGCGCCCGTTGTCCTGGTGTCACACAAATGCAGATGCACACAAGACAGATAAAGATTAAAGAGGAGCTCTCACTAATACTCAATGGCTACATCCCTTTCCTAACATACGATTCACGTCATTTTAAAAACACCGAGCAAGCCCACTAACAAAGCAAAGCCTGTCACAAAAAGAAGCTTGTTAGGTTATAAATTATAAAAGAATAGATAAACTGGTAAAAACGCATTCATTTGGGTGAACTTTAGGGCAAATCACTTCATACACCCACTAGACCCTTGAGGTCATTTGGGTTAAAAGTAATTACAAAATGCTATATATTGCACTTCCTTAAGCTTACTCTTGCTTTCAACTTATGTTTTGGGTTTAATATTTCAATTTCATCTGCACAGAGCAGTCACAGCTTGAATATTAACAATAATAAAACGGTGCTGAAATTAAAAAGACAATCCCTTCTCTTCAAGAGGGAGACAATGGCCTTTATTATTTAGATAGATGCTACACCGCTGCACAACACAAAGGATTCCTATCATTGCAGATAAATGGATAAAGTTAGATAGCAGTATTGAGCTGTACAACTATTGTGATAATCCATATTACCTTTTCAGTCCTCAGCACAGTCTATCAGGGAGAGACGGTGATAATTACATCTTAGCAACCGTCTGTTCTGATAAAAAAAGGCAGAGAGTGGCACTGTAACGTCGCTCTATTGAGAGACGGTGCAATGCTTAATTTCCCACCCAAGGCAGAGAGAAATTACATAAAGGGAGACGACTGTGATCCACCACGTCCAGGAAGAAGCCAACTTAAACCACACCTGTTTACATCAGGCCCAAAAGCAACAGATTAATTTCTGCGCAGTGATGTCTGCTGTCACTTTTTGTGTTTGCATTTGTTACGCTTTTTTGCATTACCATAATTGACATAAGGATTTGTAAAGACAAAAATTTCCAGGACTTTTTCCAAAGGAGATCGCTCCATTCCAAAATCTAGCGAGCTTCAGTGGGCAAAATTGCAAATGCGCTCCAGACATTTTGAAAGTACTTAAAAAGAAATGAAATTCATGTTTTGTTTTGTTTTTTATAATTTATTGATAATTATTTAATAATAACTTGAATACATTAAATTGTATTTAAAAATACTTGTGGTATTTAATCATCAAATTCCGTTTCGAATGCGTTAACTTTGGACCGAGTCATCTAGCATTAGAGGTAACCAAGGCCTTCCGTCGACATGCTAAGAAATTTAAATTTTTATAAGCGCAACTGCTGTAATTTGACCTACATCACATTTCCCTGTCGCTCCATTTTAAGGGCCAGTGGACGTACCACTGAGACAAAAAACCCTATAGGCTTTGAAGTTTCAGGGCTTATGAAAGGCAAGAGACCACGGTCTCAAAGATGTGGCGGCCCGGAGGCCCCGGTTCAAAAGAAAAACAATTACTTTGAGCGCGAGGGGAACGCGATGCTCCTGTCTTGGCTTCCTGCGGCCTGAGTGGCGGCCGGGCGTTGGGGGGTTGAGGGGGCGATTTGAGGAGGTGGCGGGTTTGATGGATGGGCCAGAGAGAAAGTCTATTCACATGGAGATGTTACATCATAAATATTTACACAGGGCTGCCGTTTCCATGTAGCCTCTTCTTGTTTTGACACAGTGGAAAAAATTCAAAGGCCAAAAAAAAAAAGAATTGCAGGGAAAAAGAGAAAAAAGTAAATAGGCGACGGCTTACAAAAGAGGTGATGGCTTTTTTGTTATCACAGTTTGGACTGATATACCAAAGGAAAACAAGAAAAGTAAGCTGACAATGTAACTTGTTAACTCAGCAGATACATGCTCTCTTCAGCCCTATAAAAGAGGGTTTAATATATCAATGTCTGTAATTACTTAAATAAGAGAGAATGGTCTCCGCAATCTGTCTTTGCACTACATTTGACCCAAGCGATCTCTGAAAACAACCCAGTTCGGCGGTCTAGCGAGAGGGGAGCCTTCTTTTTGTTGTCTTAAAAACAGCTCATCCAATTCTTCACAGCAAGCGCAATTAAAAGCCTTCCAACTCCCCGCAGAAGGCCTGAACCAACAAAAACAAATTTGGCAGTTTAATTTTCTTCCCACTGTTTGAGAGGGAATCCATTCTGGGAGGCTTCTGCGCTGCACCCGCCTGGTCTCTGGGAGCTTTTCGGGAAGGGAAAAGGCATGCAAGGCCCCATGTTGGAGCCAGTTTGGCTGATTAGCCGAATTAAATATATCAAAACCCAATTAAGCTAACTATACTCCAGCCATTCAGGTTGCAATGAGGAGAGAATTGGGTCATGATGCTGGGGCTGCCTGGCTTGGCACACTGTCCTATGTCTGAATGCGAAGAGGGACTCCTAAAGCATCTGGCTTATTAGACCGAGACGCAGTCAAACATTGCTTTGACTTGAAAGCAGGCCTGGGTATGACGGCATATGTAATGCAACAGCACTAATGTGTCGATCGGTAGAGATTGTGCAGTTTAAAAATATTGCATTAAACCATTGCTTTGCTGTTTATAACAGGATACTCTGGTGCCTATAGTATATGTATATAATGTGTTATGGTTTAAATGTTTCACATAATCTGAACCGGTTTTATTTTTACTAAAAATTGAATGAAAAAAAAAGTTAAATAATAAAAATAGGCCTTTCTAGTGGCTCTAAATGCACACCCCTACCTGATAGTAAAACTGAATGCTGTTATCTTACAAGGAAAAAAGGATTTAAAAGGCTCTAAAGAACAAAGATGTTCGAATTGGAGAACATCTCATCCACATATCGCCTGACACAAAGAGCATGATCTGTGTTGTTCTCTCTCCATTCCCTGCCCAGCCATGCATGACTGCCGGTGGCTGCCGAGACATTGTTTAGACATAGTTTGCCCGTGATTGATGCTGCAAGTGTGTATTTCGCTCTGCGCTGAAAGACACTGGCAAGACAAAAGGGTGTTGGTTTCTCTGAGCTGCGTATCATGGTCAGGCCAGCACCCCCTGGACATGAGGATGACCCCGAGACTGACACGAGACAACACACAACATCACTCCTCTCTGCTGAGATCGCTGCTGACTCAGGAGCCACGGGCAAAGCCATGGAAAAGAGTGTCATTCATCCCAGAGAGCAAATCTTTATGCTCTTAACTTTGTCCGTAAACTTCCATGAGCTGTATTAATCATTTGTGGCATCTTATGCTTATCGAGATGGCAGCTGTCAAGCGCTAAACATGATGATAATGGAAAACCGTGTGCTTAGCTGCATGCACTTTTAACAAACGCTGCAACCTTAGAGCAACAGTGAAAGTTAGCAATATATTACAGCATCGCCTTGAAACCTAAAAAAGGGAAATAAACATTTTGCCAACATGTAATCATTCACTGTGACTGTATTTTGTGAAAGAAGAAGTGCTGCAGAATGCACTGCCTGTGGATATGAATGACAAACTTTCATGTTTCAGAAGACGTGCATAATAAAAGTATGATGAAAGTTGTCAAAATGATTCATACGCTATTTTATTTATTTATCAATTTTTTATTCTGCACTAAAAATCTCTGCAACCGGATCATTCAAATGAGTTTCTACTCTGTTCAAGAGTGCAGCATTTATTATTTATTTATTAAGAAATAAATTCTGCTATTCACCCAGAGTGCCATTAAATACATCACACTTATTTTAAATTGTAACACAACTTAATAATCATATTTTTTATGTATTTGTGATTAAATACAGCTTGGATGAGCATCAGATATTTCAGTAACACTTCAGAATATGGACCGATTTTCATTATTTACATGTTGGCTTATTAACATGCCTATTATTCATATACAGACTGTTTAGCATGACCATATTCCACATACCTAATCCTACCTAAAACCTATTATTAACAACCATCTTATTAATTATTAATAATCAAAAATTAGGAGTTTATTAAGGAAAAAGTCATAGCTAATGGTTTGATAATGGCTAGAATTGCACCTTAAAATAAAGTGAAATCTTTTTTTTTTTTTTTACACAAAATCCTTTTATCCAATTCCAAACTTGCAAACTATAGTTCATACTTTTTGTAAACATTTCTCCTTGTATGGCACAGAAAGCACAAAACAATTTATAATATACACTTGTATATGTAATCACTTGTACAAATGTAATCACTGCACAGGGAGATTCCTATAAATATACAAATAAAACCATGTATATATTCTAAACACAAACCATCGGTCAATGTGCATACTTCTCCTACCTTTCTCTTCCTCTGACAGAACAAGTCACTCCACTCACAGGATTACTTCATCTGCAAGACAGAGAGAGAGAGAAAAAAAAACACTTTACACTTTACAGTAAATAAAATCCAAACCTCTATTTATGAAGCATTACACAAAACACTCTATTAATACCCCCATATCCACACTGAGCGTATGCTGGCTGAGTGTCTAAATGTGAAGATATGTCTTCCCCCTTAGCATTCTGGGTGTAGAAACTCGGTGCTGACTGAACAAAAGGCTCTCAAATGGCCCCCGTTGTGACCCATTGCATACACACAGAATACTACTGTATGGTGTCGCAGTTGGTGGGGACTGACAGGTGACAGAAACCCACCACAAACCCCCCTCACATTACTCATTCCAACCCAGGAGAGCAGGTGTGCCATCAGTTATCCAGTTTTTCACAAATATTCTAACGTGGCTTGCCGATGATAATTTACTTAGAATCAGTAATCCTAAAATCTGATTGAGGGAGGATTTTATTAGCCACTATGACCTTGGCCGGTGTGCATTAACCAAGGCCAGCACAACACTCATATTACAGTGGGCAGTAAAGCCAAGCCAACTGTGACCACTTTCTTCTGATTTCTCTGTAAGCAAACATCCATGATGAGATGTCTGGTGATATATGTGGTTTGAACAGCAGAGCCTAACTGAGCGTGGATGAGAGAGCGAGATAAGCATTGTTTAACACTACGAGATGAGCACACAGCAGAGTAATTCGTAGTCACTCTGTAACATAACTGTATTACTTTAATGTTTATTTAAAGGAGAACTGTCTCTTTTTGTGCCAGTAGCGACACCAACTGGAAATGCAAAAATATCTTTAATTAATTTACAGTATGTGTATGACAGGTTTCCGAAACACTTACCATGCCTGCTATTGGTGAAGTATACTGATAGCTCCGCCTCAAACTCGCGTGATTGTTTAAACCAGATTTGCTAGCGGTTTTTGATGTTCAAACAGAAAGCAATGTGTTGATAGGTGGTTATTTAAGATATAATAAAGTATTTTAACACAAAAAATTACTTTAACAAGCTACAGTAAGTCTTATAAGCTGTAATATATTTTCATCAGAAACAACATCGATTTAATATTAATAGTTTTGATTAAAGTCCTATCTACAGTATATGCTAGTGTATACCTACAAAATGACGTACTGTAACACATTACACAACTTACTTTCTCTTTCTCTAACAGAAAAACACGCCCAAAATATGGATGACTCATCTTGCACTACACAGATTTTTGTCCAATCAAATGCTCAGAAAGTCACTCCCCCCCAACTAACAATTAGCAGTTGTCTAACAATGGTAATAGGATAAACCCCACCCACACGCTAATTCATATGTCAACATAAGCAAGAAAACTGCCCTTAATAAAAGATATAAATGAGTCTTTAAGTTTCGGCAGTCATGCGAAGAAAAGTTATAAACACACACAGGAAAACAAACACCCAAATGAGAGACTTTTACAACCACCAAAGTTTGCTAACCTTGAGAGCACGAGCAACCGAAAAAGTAATAATAATTCTAACCTGATCTTCCTACTTATTTTATATCTCCCCTCAGCAACCTAACTTCTACTCGGCAACAGTGCAGTTATTAATTCATGAGGCACTAATTAGTTCTTTGTTTAATTTTGTGTTAAACAGACTGACCGGAATGATAACGACTCGCGCTGTAGCGCTCTGGTCCCACGCCGCCCCTGTTTGCTACAACAAGGGAGCATCGTGCGACTAGCATGATGAACCCAATTCCCTTCTAAGTTGCACTTCATTAAGTCAAAATGTGACAAGGAGCTTAGAGGAGGAACTGGCAGATCTGATCATACATAACAATGCAGGCCCCGTAAGTTTGGGATGAGGGGGAGCCATGCATTCCAGCATCCATGTTGCTAATTTTCTATTTTTAACCCGTAGGGGCTGCCTTTCATTTTCCTTTAATTGTTTTTGTTGGGAGCTGCAGTGTCCTCTCTTTAAATTGCCGCTCCTATCAACTCCCCAGATCAAACCCCTGTGCAACATCTCCGGCGCAGAGTAAACAACAGGCTTGCCCTTTTGCATGAAGTGGCGCGGGCGGAATGTGCCGGTAAATAGGTGACTTTAATAACACGTTTGGCGCAGCGCACACGCCAGCTCACGTCATACGTACGTTACAAAAAAGCCGCAAAGAAAACGTTGCATTTTATGCCTTTGGATCTCGAGAAACCTGCTGAGAAGGAAACAGAAGAAAAGTCGGCCTGAAACTGGGAGGAATGTGACTGTTTTCCAACCTCCCCATATTTGACATTCTTCACCAATGTGACTAAAACACAAACATAATAGAAAGGCTAATCAAGTGCACGTTTGAAATCTATAATGATCTGCTGAGAGCATTTGCCAAGTTTTTTTCTCTTTCACACATGAGAGAGTGTGGTATTCTTCGTTCTTGCAAATATAAGAGACACACCTATACCCCATTCGAGCTGGCACAGTTATGTAACTCGTGATATAATGCATGTTTGATCTCTTCCTTCTGCCCAATTCTGTTTCTTGTAAAGGTCCTTTAGAAAAGCACTTACATCCTTAAAAAAAAATCCACTGTCAACTTAGCAACATGCTTACATCCTTGTCAAGTGCGATTTGTGCAGTTGTAGAGTTGCTGGCAGAATGTTCCATGACAATTAAGATGATTACGTAGAAGACTACTTCTAACTACTAAGTTTCTTCACAACCTACTGCCTATAGACAGTTGCTTTCTAAGGGAGCATCCTAACCATAATGGAACATTACAAGGGACTGTTTTGGAACGCAACCGTTGCTAAGCTAATATAGCATTAAAAACACCATTGCCATAAAACAATCCATTTTAATTATATCGATTTTTTTTTTTTGCTCTGTTTTAGCTTTTCATTTATAAACATTTGTCTGCCATGTTTGCATTGAGCTTGTCACAATGCATTCTGGGATTGCCTTCTCTGCAAATAATATTCTCTTAAAACAAGCCAGCGTAATTAAGTCACCTACCCTTTGCAAACGGCTCACAATGCTGCCTCCGTAGGCAGCTCGCTAGGTTTTAGAACAGAGCATAGATGAGATATTTACCCTCTCAAGGGTCTCCCCATTGGTTAAAGATACGATAAAAAAACAGACTTGTAATTACACTGTATAATAGGCAAGATTGGCATTTTCAAAATCATTTTCATGTGGATGGAAATGACATTGCTCTGACTATTCTGTATTCACTGGTGCAGATAAATAAACAAGGCATGAAGAAAGAGAGAGAGAGCGAGCGAAGGAGAGAGAGGGGGAAAAAACACGAAGAAAGAACGCAGAGTACAATGGCAAGCAGGTCAGTAATTAGAAAGTCTGTTTGCACAGTAATAATTTTAATATATTCATCAGGAAACAGGGCATGCTTCGCATTATAAAACGCCATCAAGGAAGATATCCCAGCACCCCCTTAACCTTTACTGAAGACTGACAGCAGATTGCCGAGGATCTCAAAGACAAACTAGCTCGCCAATTATTGACACATACAACTGGGCTTCGTTCGGCGGGAAAATTATGCAGCGGACTGTTGACATGAAAACATGACATTTAGATGCTACCTTTCGCTTGCCGTCACAGTTACCCACCGTGGGTTAGTCTTATTAGTTAAGTAACTCAATCAAGAGCGCGGAGTACTTTTTAACAAACCCGCACGGAAGCAGCGACACCTGTTAAACCACCAGAAAGTGATGAGCGCCGCACTTCTCTCAGTGCTGGAAACACCAAAACGGTCATGTACATGACAAGAAGCGTTGAAGAGAAGCAGTAACCTTGTTTGTTATTGTGACTGGTGATGATGCTATGGAAATTATTGCAAATTGTTTAAAGTAGCCCTGACACGCACACAGACAAAAACTTGACCTTATTAAGTCATTTCACAAACATAAAAGCATCAAAAGGTGAAATCGGTCTCTCGTGCTTCGGATCATATCAGGCATGAAATATACCTCTATGCACACTATGAACCAGGAAAGCAAGTTCTGTTAATGTGCTTCTCACACCTTGAAGAAAACATCCCTTAAAAATTTCTTCCACAGAACTTGATTTCTTTAAACCCCCAGAGTCTGTGTGCATGACAAAACTCTTACATGACAGCTTCCTATCCTGAAAGCGAAGTTAGCTGCTCCCAGGGAATCCACAGAGGACCTGTAGGTTTAATAATTAAAAACAGGAACATACACATTCAAAGTAGCATACAAAACAGCTTGAGATAACAATCCTCTGTCCTCTTAGTTAGGATTTATGGGCGATCCATTGTTTCCATTTCCTGGCTGTGTTTGTAACTTACAAAATTAGAAACTCGGGAACCCTTTCTGGTGGACGCAGACTCGGCCCAAATAAAAGCTAATCGCTAATTACATGATTCAGATGACATACTTTGGGAGCCATTAAAGCGAGCAGCCTTTCCTCCCTGGCTCAGACCTTTTCATTCTTTACGTACTCCCCTCTGAGTCGCTATTCAACGGCTGTGGCACAATGAAAAATCGAACATTTACTTAATAGCGCTGCTTATGCAGAGCTGACAGAGGCGAGAAGGCCCCCCTTTTTGCTGTCACTTCTCTGCGCTATTCTCCGCTGCCTGCTGGAGAGAAGGACACTGGGCAGAGGGGCAGCTACCTCTGCACCCCACCCTGCCCTCCTGCCCTAATTTTTGTCGTCCATCTCTTTGAAATCTGGCACTCACGTGGGAGCGAAGAATGGTGAGCGATGTGCAACAAGTGCCGGCACCATGGAAACCACTATTTTCCTCTCAAAATATTCCTTTCTGGCCCTTTTGAGGAGCTGTCACTGCGCAAAGCGAGCATCACACGACCCCGGGCCTGGCCGTGACAAAGCCTATTTTCTGCCTCGTACTTGATTGATTAAAGAACTTTTTAGCAAAACCATGTAACCAGACAAAAAAAGTGACACATGGAAGAAAGGGCCGGGGGTGAGCTTCTATCACACTGTTTCCCCGGTAATATGACAAAAAAGAGAAGGGGGTCGGGAGGGGGAGCCGAGGTCAGCGAGAGCATGAAAACAGACCACAATTGCGATTAAGACGATCGGGAGAAAAGGCAAAGACATTCTGGAAGTGAGCTCATCTCGTGGCCGACAAGAAATCAAAACTGACCCTTATCTATACTTCTAAATACTGGTTCTTGGCCTTTACTGTTCACTATTTATTACACAAATTTTAAGAAAAAGAAATAAGCTGTGACACTAATTAACAACATACCATAATAAGAGATATATGTTATTGATCAGAGTTTTTATAGCTAACTAAAAAGTTAAACTTAAATCATAAAAAAGAGTTTTTTTAAATATATAAAAACAACTTATTTCAGCTAGTTTCCAAGGAACTTTTTCACATTGATGTACAAAAAAATGAAAACAATTAATAAAAAACTATATATTTACTATACAATGATACATTTAAAAACAATTATAAAAATGACTAACAAAAAATATTAAAGTAAAATAAAATGAAACCATAAAACACAAAAATAAAATCTAATTTAAAACTTGCAATAAAGTCAAATATAATGACATAATATAACGAAATTAAAAGAAATATTTTTGTTAATTTTAAATACATTTTGTTATAATTTTTGTTAATACTGGGAAAACTGTCTCTGTGTAAATAAATACATAATTTCAATATATACGATTTATACTGAATATATACTGAATATAAGTGCAGAAATAAATGTAAAAATTATATTTCTTAATTCATTACAGTGCTGTCAAATGATTAACCGCATCCAAATAAAGTATTTTTGTGTGTGTACTGTGTATATTTACTACGTATGTGTTACTATGTATGCTATATATTTCATAAATTGATATAAAAATTAACCATATGAATTTGAATATACAAATGTACATATTTTCAAAATATAGGTGTGTATTTATACATACACAGTAAATATCCAAAGTAAACACATATATGATGTAAACAAAAACTTTTATTTTGAAACAATTAACCACGATTAATCATTTAACAGCACTGATTTATTAATAAATTACTTTAGAACTCACAAGCCAGTCAGAATGGTGTAGTTCACCCATATACCAGCAGGGACTGATGAACAAAATCACTTCCATCCTGATATGGAGCGGTGAAATTAATTCCCAACGGATAAAATACCCTGTTCCACTTCAAAATACGTAAGCGGGAAAATGGGTAGCGAACCGCATTTCATGTTTACTTTAATACGATTTTTAATCTCGCAGAGAGCTATTTGTTATACTTACGCCTCGAGAGTTCATACATCACCCCGTTATGGAACTTTTTTCATTTCCACCGAGAACCTCCCTGGCACATTTGATTAGCCATGTTACCATAACTACCCACCTTCGCTCTGATTCATGAACACTGCTTCACCGCTATCAATGCCAGAACATAATCTCCACTAATTCCCAGCTTTGGTTAGAGAAATGTTTTTTGCATTAACTTTCATCTACACATCTGTATAACCTGCTCGTGTGACTGGAGTAAAGCGAGAGATCAATATGCTACACGGAGCACATTTCATGTATCTTGTTGGCCTAAGTGACAGGCCATTTAATATGAAGTGAGGCGGATCCAGCGGGCCAGATATGCGCCCGAGTCGGGCCGCAACATTTATTCATCTCCAGAAACAAGTCAATACAACCAGTTCATCAGCACCCGATGGCTTTCATACGCTCACACATTTCTTCTGTGGATCATTACGGTTTGAAAAACAACAAAAGGTGGGGAAAAAAAATGAAAATGTTGACGCTGAAAACATCTCAGGTTGTAAATGGTCTTTATTAGCCCGTATGAAACAGACATGCACATGTAATGTTTCATCCCAGCTGCCTTTATTCAGATGAAAAAGGGGATATTTACCAAGCGTGTGGGAGGGGGTATGCTTTGGCATCATGAGTCTTGGCAGGAGAAAATTAGTATTCCAGATCTGGCCAATCTGGGCTCAAAAAAGAGCCTTAGCAAATCCCCACGGTGGAGGTGTCAGCCGCAAAATGACAAAAATCTGCTCCTTGACAGGGAGTCATTTATATTTTAGCTCCGTTCCATTATCTTAACGAATCCATCATCAGCCAATGCAATATTAACAGCAGAAAATCAACTCATTAGATCCAGGGGGATTTAATCAAGATTGCAATCATGTATGCGGTTCCTGGAGAGTTTGATTTTTTTTTTTTTTCTTTTTGGTCTTTTCCACATAATTGGCGCATCTCAGATCTTAATAAATTATTCTCTGTCTCAGACTGATGCCATTTTTCCCTCCCTCTCACGCCAGGCTCACTCCGGCTCTGACTATAATATTTACAATAAACATTATTATGTCATGGGCACACTGTTTAAATGGCCTTTAGCTAACTCTGAGAGGTAATTGGCTTTTCCATTTCTCTCTCGTTTTCTTCTTAATTGCCAGATGATATTGCTAACTGTCTCCCAAGGAAAGAGGAAAGTGTTTTGGTGGGGCTGTGCTCTTTTGCCTTTGAAAGTCTTCTGCTTAAGATAGTGAGCGACTCTTTGAATTGTTAATAAACATAAATATTAGAATGTCAGGTCACGGTTTAAATACCTGCACTAGAAAAGCTTTAGAGATGAACTGAGAGCTGAACTTTTTTTTTGGTCTGTTTTTCTGGCTGATTCAACAGTACTCTGACTTCATACTGACAACTATGCAACTATTAGAAAAGCAAAAAAAGTGGTAATTTACTAATAATGATGCTGTAATATCCTATTCACACATTAATTTGTAACTCATAAATAAATGTCAAATAATAGAAAGGTTGCAGAGATAAAGGGAGAAGTATCAAAGTCTCACTTAGTGGACAACTTAATAATGTTCGGTTTTCTAGTCATGTACAGAACATATTTACTTCATTATGGAAAAAGCTCAATCTCTCAGATTATAACAACGTGTCATATAAATCAAACAATGATATCATAAAACGCGCTTCTTTAGATCAAGACATAGAAAGTTATTAGTAAATGCTATTAGTAAAGAAAAACATGCAATTGTAAGATTACAGATAATTGAAAGAAACAATCATTCCATGATAAAAAGCCAAAAATGTCTCATTCATCACATTCCCATTTACCACAGGTATGAGAAATAGTCTAAAAGACAATACTAAAAGCTAAGAAAAAAAACAACGTGAAATTTACGGTAAAAAACAGCAGCTGTGGTTGCCGGGAATTCAACCAGAAGAAATACGCTAACAACATTTTAGGTTTTAAGTTAAAATTACAGTTAAATACCCTAATTTCATTAACTGATATTATGTTAATATACCAACCTATTAAAGTACTGAATTCTGGGAATGTCAGTTTACGGTTTTAACTTTAATTTTACAGGAATTTACCATTAACAGGTAGCACGGTAGCATTTTCACGGTTTTTTACCGTTAAAATAATTTTTTTTACAGTGCATGACCTCCTTACATTGCACCACAAGTGGTGTCAAGTTATATTATTTTTTAAATGTAAAATTGCTTGAATAAGATTGATGATTTTTTTTATTATATTAAAAAAAATGTTGTCCATATATGTATTGAAAGCAGAATCCCACTTCTTCTGCAATTATAAGACAAAGTTTAAAGAAACAAATGTTGTGTGATAAATTGCCAAAAAATTCTGCAATTACAATAAATGAAGCAGCAATTACCTTTACAAATACAAATGAAAAGTACTATTCACCTCTACTTACAGTACCATATTATATGAAACAGGACACCTTATTATTTAAGTTGAAGTACCAATTCATTTTATAAATGATCAAAACAAACAATATAGTCAAACCCAAGTTAAATAGGAGTCCTGTAACGTGCCCGGGCCTGGCCTGTTTCCACGGCTACACACAGCCCACAGACACAAATATGGAAGCGTTCACATAAAAACAGTCAGAGGAAGGAAATACATGGATCACTCAACAAAAATATCAAACAAAGTTCATCCCAAGACAAAATCTGCCTCTACTGATGGTAAATATTTGACAATTCACAAATTTATTCAGTCAAATTGTTTCCCACAGGCCTATCTCCTCCTCCCGCCGGCAGTGCTATCCTGCCCAGATTAACACACAACATGTCCTACAAGATCCAAAAGTATAAAAACTGGGGAAGAGCCTTCTAATCTGCCTATGGAACAAAGCCTTTTTGTACAGGCCTTACCCTGACCTTGTCACTACCAGTTAAACTCACTGTCTATTCTGCAATATAAAGCCCTGGACATCTCGCTGTGCCTCCTCCCGCTTCCTGTGGCCGCCCTCTGCCTGTAGAGAGCAGCACAGAAAGCCCGGCTAATCCCCGTGTCACTCCGAGATGGTCAGCGCTAAATCCTTCTCCTCAGTAAACCAATCTCTGTGTTTTTTATCTAGATTTATTAGATTATAAGCCCTTCCTGGCTGTGCCTGAGTCAGTGCGACACATACTAATCCTAATCGGAATAGACAAGTATTAGCCCAGTTCAAGGGGAGCTAAACTGTGACGGCGTTCAGCTCGCTGTGACAAGAGCCAATAACACCTCAAGTCCTTGATTTTTTTTACATGTCTATTTCATAAAAAAAGCATCTAGTATCAATTAAAAATAGTGTAGTAGTAGCTCACCAACTTTTCTTTATGTGTAAATTTTGTTACCTTATGTGTTTTAGGGATGCAAATAAATTCTCTCTAAATGCAAAAAAGCCATAATTATATTATGTGATTATTGTTAGTCAGATTCATTAATGCTGCTGTTGTTTGCTTATAAGGCCTTGTGCGTTTAAATAAATTTGCTGAAATCCTAGCATCCAATAAGCAGAGTTGCCCTATAAAGTGATCAGGGTTAAATGCCTCCCTGCTTGCCAGAGTTAAAAATAAAGTCTAATTCTAAGATACTTTTTCAAGCTGTTTAGTTGTTTGCATGTCTGCACACACAGCAGGAAAGACTAGGAAAATAAGAAAATGCCAGTTTAATTCATCTAAATTGGGCCTTTTAGGGTGAATTTAATCTCATCTTGCCACACTTTGTTATAAACGAAGCAAATATTTTCAGAAGCTGCATTAGTAAATGTGAGCTGGCAGCGAGTAAGATCTATTGGAACGGGTCCATGTGACTTATGAGGACAGGACTGACTGGATCCAGAGGTGTCTCTCTCCAACAATGTTGCTGCCAGTGCTGTAAGGGGCCTAAAATGTGGATGTTAAAATACCTTAAAATCTTCACACTAATGCAAACTTATTCAACTGTTAGTCTTTATTTAAAACAAAAACAAAATGCTATTCCAAACATATGCACAGCTCCCAGTTCCTTTGTCTGAGAGTGTTTGTCTAAAAGTGAAAGGAAGAGAAAGGAAGGATGCATATGCGCTCTGGACTTCAACACATGGTTACAGATTTGTGTGTGACAACAACAGCATCCAATACACTGCAGCCTGACCGCGTTTAGCCGCTGGCTGACAGGAAGAGGTGAGGGAGATGTGACAGCAGTGTCTGCTCCCTGTACATGTTAGCTTGGCCCTGAAAGCGAGAGCCTACTCTTGGGTCCTCCCCTCTGGGCAGGAATGGGACCCTACATATCACTTCCCATTCCCCATAACTGCTTCAACCAGTTCAGATCACCCATGCTGACGAAAAAAATCTGAAACCAAGCAAACCCAGCTTTATTAAGTAGATCTAGTTTGCTGGTTGTGGAGTAGTTTTAAGGACACAGTACCATCTTGGCCAGGCTGTGACATCAACCAAACCAGTTCAAACCAAATCAGCTTAGATGTATACCTATAAACCACATATTCATATCACGGTATATCTTTGGATATGTTTACATGGTAAGTGTTTGGGATCGACAACGGTGTTTACTAACAGGTGTGACCCAAAAATTGTTCATACAACAGAAAGAATAACAAAGTCAAGCTCATTTTCTAAGTAAACTAAACTATAACTAAAGTAAATATCAAAGACGGAAAGATTATCACAACTTACGCAACCCTATTTAACAAACTTGCCCCAAACATGACGCAAATTCATCCATCAGGTTTATCCTGATGAATCACTGTTGGTAGAATTAAAGAATTAAATATGTTACCACTTATTTTTAAGAATTCTTATTTAATATAGTAATGGCCAATTAGTGGATTAGTGGAAAGGTCTTGTGACATTCAGTGTAAACACACTTATTAATCACTAAATTATCTCATATTAGAGACATTTGTTTATTTTATTTTTTTCCATATCTATTCCTATTATTATTGAAACCATTTGAAAAAACACAGAATTTTTTAATTCTTCACAATTCCAGTCCCAAGTTCCTATTTCAGGAAAAGTGTGTGAGTTCTAGAATGCATGCGTCACTCTTTTTCAAAACTGAACTGCATGTGAACAGAAGCGTATTTAGAACTCCAAACTGTATATATGTGAACAGCTATAAAGAACCGGGACCCCTTGTTGTTTACAATGACTTCTGCTTCACAAACACACAGGCGTTAGGAAGGGTGACCCATGCAAGTGTGCCTGGCATAGACTATTTATTTCCAAATCGGGACCTCGTCAGCTTTGTGACAAAATCCATGTCTGTCCCGACTGCACTTTTGTCTCTTTTATGTAAGTGGGAGATATTTCAACCGGCTATCGGTTTACCTTATACGTGCTGGTATATGCAGGAAAGGTGCCCATGTAGGGTCAGTGACTCTTCTCCGAACGTCCCTCTGAATCAACACTGCCTGTCTAAGGCCATTTGTTTTGCTCTGTACCCTCTCTTTCTCTCTCTCTGGATGGAAATTATGGCATGCTCTTCAGAGTGGAATGTAGTGCTGAGTTGCATGTCTAAGGAGGCTTGATAAAATGCCCACAAGTAACACAACCCTTGGTGGCACTTTGAAAATCAACAGCGTTTGACGTTGGTAAGAGATTTGGCTGCGCTAACACATATTTTCAGTGCTCAGCCATATCTACTGACAACAAAAATCAATCTAGTAGCAAAAAAGCCATCCGTTTAGATGACTGTGGTAAGGTATAGCACTAAAACATCAACAAAAAGCCTCTAACTCTTAATGAAAACTTTAAACCTAGTCTGAGTAGAGTAGCACCATTTGTATGATGCCTACATTTTCAATATGGCTGCTACAAAGCTCAAATCAATGGGAATTTGGTCTCTCATAGCCAGATTTGCAGTGGTCCTCACTAAATTTTATTCTAATAATTTAGTCAGGAAGACACTATATGACATATCTTACCATGTAGTGCCTCAAAAGAAAACACCGGTCATCGTACAACGTTCTGATGCCACTAATCTAGCAAACATCAGCAAATCCAGAGATTAGCTCTTCCTCAGAAGTGCTCACTGTGTCAGTCTGGTACTTTGTAAACACACCTGGAACTCGCATAAAGTCAGCCAATCAGATTTGAACTAGCGATATTCAGATACAGTCTTGTCAGTTTTGTGTGCAGTATGCATCAGACAGACCGTGAATGGATTGCGGAGTCTGGATGGTTTCTCCACTGTTCCTCACATGCACAACAACTGAAATCAACTCAATCCACAAGAATGAAACATTGAGAGGCGATTTCTTTGGAAAACAGGAGCCTTATTATCTCCAGCGAGAGGGTGGGGAGGCAAACAGCTGTTTAAATGTGAGGGAGACAGGAGGAGGTTAAAAGGAGTCAATGGAGGCTAAAGAGACAGCAGGTCTAGCGATGACAAAAAAGAGTGGCCAGGGACTGCAGATCAGGACTTCTGGAAACCACATCAAACAGGCTATGGAGAACAGCCAAGATGAACACACACCAACTGTTGCGGAGCGAGAGAAGGAGAGGGAATCTGCAAAGAAAAAAAATGACGAGAGAAGGAGGAAACGGAGAGGCGGCAGGCAGTAGTTAAGGGAAACACAAACGACCGATGCTTCACTGGCCCAATCAATCTGGCGCACCAATCAATCGTTCAGCAGCCATATAGTCCAGCCTATCAGAGGCTGGCCACTCGCTCACACGAGCACCTGACTAATACCCACTACAATGTCACTTCTATATTTGTATCCTACTAATCTTCTCTCCGGGCTCCAATCTTTTCCACTTTCTTGCAAATTTATCACTAGACTGAAAGGCCGGTGCCAGATCCTAAGTGCCTCACCCCTTTAAATTAAACCATGGCATTTCAGATAAAGCCCCTAAATTCCTTATCTCAGCGCTCTGAAGAGTCTTTAAAGGCAGAGTGTCACTTTTCCTAAAACAGAGGCCGTGACGCACATGACGCCCCCCTGCCTCCCTTTCCTCCATTTAGAAGAGAAAATCTTGACAAAAATAGAACAAAATTCAAGTAAGGTGCATTACAAAACAGACAGCTATCTCTCCACAAGTGCGACCATGAAAGTCCTTGTATGAGGGCCAACAAAATACCAAACACCTTGGCAAACACACTAAACAAATGATTTTGGGCTCTAAGTTTGTTTGTCTTTTTGGCCATTAAAAATACAATATAATAAATTACAACCTGCTTGTTATTTCCAAAGAAAGAACCCAAAGTTTCCATAGATATAATTGAGACAACCGACATATTAGTTAATATAATCCTCTCAAAGGTATCCGATGAGAAATATTTGAGTTCATATCTCTGACTTTGATATCTGAGCACAGTTTGTGACATTAAGATTTTATCTGAAAGTCTAGAGGAGATACAACAGGAGATTACAGCAGGAAACAAATCTGTGAAATCTGTCTAACAGAAACCATTGAGATACGTACTAAAGATCTAATTTGTGGGTTTTATTTTGTATGGGTGAAGCTAAAACCTTTCAAACTTCTGCTTTCAGTCCGTCTCATATCCAGGCTTCTAGCACACAGTGTTACAGCCGTAAGCAGATGTTACTCTGTTCCTGCTACAAGTCCACAGTAACACCAGTGTGTCAATATATTTCTCATTAACTTGCTTACTGCTGGAGATTCATTACCTAATATGGGACCCGAAGCATTTGGAGATCTTTTGACTATGTGTTATAATGTGCTCTCTTCGTCTCTGTCTTTCTTTCTCTCTGCCCCCTACAGATCCTGGTACATTTTCCTGCAACAACAAAGTAGTACATAGATGTTAAAATGCTGATACTAAACCCAGTATAAACATTTTTAGATTAAAAAAAAAAATATATATATATATTTATATATATATATATATATATATATATATAAATAATGTATATATAAACACACACA
>JAUCNO010000500.1:10197108-10216861 GCA_032353835.1 Enteromius viviparus | reverse complement strand
GGTCCTGATCACACTGTCGGGGCTTATTTCTGCGATAACTACCGGCTGCCTGTACATTATCGCTTACATGTGATTATATATTCCAATGGCATCATTATAATTTCCAATGTGACCTAATATCGCAAAATTTTATTTCAAAATTATATCCCCCAAGGGCAACTTCACAGATACAATACTTTTCAAAAGTAAACACTTTTGTTGTTTTTACTGTAATTTTTAATATATTAAATGCATCCTTACTTAATAAAAGTTTTAATGCATGAATAAAACATCTATTTTATTTATTCATATTTTTATCCAGCAGGATGCATTATATATATTAAAAGTGACAGTAAAGACATTACTGCAATGTTACAAAAAACTATTTAAAGTAAATGCTGCTCTTTTTAACTTTTTATTCATCACTTTGTTTCAACACTGATAATGGAAGTGTTTGCTGAAAACAATAATATTATTAATAACAATATTACTATTTATTAATGAATAAATGCAGCCTTGGTGAGAATAAGAGACATTTTTCCAACTTTATCTCGCAACTTGACTTCATATCTTATAATTGTGAATTTCAATTTAGCAAATGCAACTTTACATCTCATAGAGTCCCTTAATATCTCACAATTTCATATCTTAAACTTCCTTTTATGTTGTATTGTGAGGCAGAAATGGGTTTCCATAGCTAATATATCTAAACAAACGGAAATGCTTAGAAGCACAATACATCACCGTCGAACATTCCAGAACTTTCCGTAGCTTCTATCTCACTTCCCGCTAATTTGCGGCCACTGACTGGCTGTAATGAAGGCCTCAGGCATTTTTACAGCAGTGTCAGGCTAAGCACTGTCATGTATAAATTAACCAGTGAGCTAAAAGCTTTGTTGTCCTGCAGGAAAATGCAAGTCATCAAGCATTAAGCACATATTAATTTTCAATGGACCAGCAATAATGGGAATGTTTTATGAACAGGAAATCACTGTGGTCTTACCCGTCACCCGGCCCGCATCAAACAAGGTGCTATTGTGCATGTCACCCCCCGTGCCCTGCATGCGGTCTTTGCGTCTTTCGGAAGTTTGCCGTCAAATGCGACTTTTGTACATGTCACGAAGCTGCAAATCTGGCTCTGACCCTGTGATACAGTCCTGTGATATGGTCTTCCTTGGGACATTTGAATGATGGTCGGGACTGTCTGTGTGAGATTGAGGCAGCGGGTGTGTGAAAGGCAGATTGCTATAGCTTTTATGGCTAACTGCGCTATTCTTATACCAGGTTTTCATTCTCCTGGCTTTTATTATGCCACATATAAAAAGCGTATTAGATGCGTTGATGGGCGCAGGCCAGCGCATCCTTCCAGACCCGTAAAAGCTTTTTTCAAAACAAATGTGGTAGGGCGAGAAATTTTAATAACAAGTAGATCGGCCCAATTCCATTCTTTGCTAACTGACTGGTGCGCATCATGAAAAAGCGGAAAATCCTACATTAAATTTGAAGCACAAGTAATCCGGTGCATTGGAGGATACTCTCCCTCCCTCGCTCTCTCACGTCTCGACCAGAGTT
Source organism: Enteromius viviparus (assembly GCA_032353835.1). Lineage (NCBI taxonomy): Eukaryota > Metazoa > Chordata > Actinopteri > Cypriniformes > Cyprinidae > Enteromius > Enteromius viviparus. The sequence continues at coordinate 10,215,310 of JAUCNO010000500.1, read as the reverse complement.
TATTTCACCTCAGACGGAGGTGAAAATGGCTTTGGATTTTTTTTTTTTAAACCAGACTCAAAGGGCAGGCAACGCATTCTGGGGCCTAAAGCTGATGCCCTGGTGGCTCGGCCAGCCACTTTTCCAAGGCCTGCTACTTGATTAAATGCATAATCCACTACTCCCCATCCCCGATGATTTAGTGTGCCTTTAAATCAGCTTGCGCACACATAAAAACCTCAAATAAAAATCACCAAGAAAAACCATTGCACTCTAACTGTTCTATTAAAATGATACCCGGCCAGGCCTTTCTTCTCCGCAATACCGTTTATTCCACATGAATGCGTATCTTCATTTTTTTTTTTCCAAGGTGTGCATATAAAATATTTAAAGTTTAAAATGTCAGCGTTGAAACATCAAATGCAGGAGTCTCTCATTAATCACCTAGGATGTAGGCTCCCTTTTAAGGTTATAACCCTTTGAAAGAGCAAAAATTACATTTCTGACCTTGAAGATGAGACAAACTCATAAAGGTAAAATAATTCATGCTTTAAAAGGAGGCAGTTATCTGTGGGCTCAAGTTGCTGCGCTGTGAGTTTCGGGGGGACACCAAACAACTTTCATTTTCATATTTACATCGAAGCTGTTCTGATTAATTCGAAATCAAATCGTGAAAAAAAGAACAAAACTGTGAGAAAACATCAAACGAAGCAATAGTGTAACTTTCAAATCCATGGGGCTCAGCTATCTGCGCTGCATAGAATGTTGCCTTTTTTCATGGACTTTTATTAAATGGTGCATGACATTTCCATTACTCAAGGAAATTAAATTCGCTAATTTTCTTACAAGCCCGGTACGTCTGCTATTTTAGGGAGGTGCGCCGAACAGAACAATTGTTCCAACACCTACAAAAAAGAAAAGGGATTGTGAATCTACCTTTTGAAAAGAAAAAGCGAATTAAAGCCATAAAAGCAATTTGCTCTTTAATAAAACAAGTCTTGGTTTTGATCTTCAGCTAAACTGGCATTTGGCTAGGTATTAAGCCTGAAGCCACTTGCATTTATAAACCCAGGTGCCATGTTCCCGTTATGCAATTTACTTCCAAACTGCTTCTAATAACAATAAAACGAAACAAATGTGATACGTTTCAGGTGTTTTCCTTTAAAAGTCTGCAAAACTAAACCATTTGAAAACGGCAAAAGGCAATTGCTATGAAGCCATACTCAGTATTTATCAATAGAAAGTGTGCAATATTCTGTCTGAAAACCTCTTGATTCAAAATTTAAAAACAAACAAATCCCTTAATGTGCTGCAGCTCTGCAAAACTCTGCTTTTAAATCATTTCACGTGTCAAAATGGAGCATCCCAGAAAACAAACATCACACTAAGACTTGGTGTTGCTTAAATGTTCGTTTCTAGAGCCAGCGGTTTTTCCTAAGGAGTGCGCACACAAGTGAGTCTTGGCTGGGCCAGTGGAAGTGACAGCGTCACACTGAACCTGGCTCTTCTCCTCTGGAGATGAAAAGGCTGATTACTCTGCCTCTCTCCTGGGGAACCAGCAACATGTCTGACAACATCATTGAAAAATAGACTGCTGAGCCCCTCTGGGTCTTATAAGGGCTCACATTTAATGTAGAGGAGATTCACACTAAAAAGGAGGTGACACTACAGTCTCTAAGACTGATTCAATGAATACATTAAAGAATGTAAGGAGAGCAGCTTACACTGAATGGTTAGTTTTCCAGGTTTAGACTGTCTGATAAAGTGGGACTATTAACTACTACAGCTTAGAATGATTAACCAAACTGCAGATGATCTGCACTGACCTTAAAAGCTTGCCACGCTTAGTTGGCTCAAACAGTTGCAGACTGGAAACCTGTCTGAAATTAGTAAATATTTTGCAACTTTACTAGTGCCACAGAAAATAAACAAAAGTGTAGCATGTCTAACAAAAAAAAACAACCACCACTTAATGGTGTTTTACCATTTAATCTGCCCTTTCTTGTATAAATATAAACGCATTTAAAAGAGCTCAAACCAATAATGGCCAACAAATAAAATGGCTAAAATAAAAAATTACTAAAATTATAATAATATTTATATTAATATATTACACTTGTATACACTTGTTATATGCTAATATATAACTCATACATAATTAATATGCAATTAAAAATACATATTAATTAATAAATATAACAGTATTGGTCTTGAAAGCATTTTAAACCAAAAGGCTGGATAATATATGAACGCAAAAAGGGGGTTACTGTTTTCAATTAGTCTAAGCATTATGAAAAATTAAGATTATTAAATTCTACACTCAGCAAAGAAAGACTGACAACATCACGGAGAAGCTACATAAAATGTATCTGTTGAGAAAAAGAGAATAATTTGTGCTGTATGAATCTACATCCAGAGGGGCGTCATTATTAAACTTAGACACGCATTTCAATTCAGAAGTCATATCAGGGAGAACAAGGAAGAAGACAAGATCAAAAAATCCTAATTATAATTACAAAATTACATAGGGTGCAACAAGGGTGTCTAGTTTAATGGTAATAATTACAGACATAAAATTTTAATAGGAAATATGGCATTGTGTGGATTTTGAGGCTTATGCCACTTTAAGGCCCAGTTGCATGTGTGGTTGAATGTTAAACGATAAGCATCGTGATTAAGATGGTTCACTTTGCACTGCTGGGAGCTCAGCCTATTTCACTGCCCTGAATGAAAAAAAAAAATCCCCATCCTGCACCCAAACCGCCACACGTGCCCTTTTCCTGTCTCTCTTTATTACCCTGCCACGATCCTCTTAAGCAGACCTCTTCCCCAGCGCAATACCATATGTTTTCAGTTAAGCCTAATTTCTTTTTCTCTTCATTTAAGACATGAGCTGGCTTAGCCAGAAGCATTATGCGGCCCACTCTTCTACTCATTCATTTTCTTCTTGGGTTTTCTGTTATTTTTTTGGCCCCGTCTCTTTAAGGACTCCAAAGCTCCCTGTTGAAATTAATTTACAGCCACAACAAAACCAGCACAGGATTTTAAGATCATTGTAAGTAATTTTAAGTTAATTCACTCCAGATTTCTACATTAACCTTTCAAACAGAGTTCAAGGCGTAACTGAGCCAGCCGGGGTCAGTGTTGATGTAAAAACAGGTGATTTTTCCTGACCTAATTGATATACAGTACACATATTTTTAGCAATTCACTGTTTGATCAGATATATTTTGGAAAAAAATTCTTTTTTTTTCTCCAACAAACAATGAAAGGAGGAACACATGTTAAGAAACTAAGCAGCAAATTCTATTCGGACTTTAAATGCTTATTTTTTAGCATCCTTTCCAGGCTTAATAATGTTAATAGCATGGTGATGGAATTGTTCACATTGAAATGTCCCTGTTAGGTGTCACACCTGGGTCTGAGGTCTCCAGAGAGACTTCTGTGCTGACAAACATCTTCCTATGACAGATTTCAGTCCCTGTTCAAGATATGCCACTCTCTGCATTTCCATGTAGCAAAGCCCCTCCTGAGCTGAGACCGATGCTAATTGCATGTTTTTCTGCACTTCCCTGAGGTGCCACAGAAAAACATCAACATCACAAATCACACTGTAGTGTATGAGACTTGGCACTAATGTACTAATTGTTATACCGTATTCCTTACTTATGGAACAGTACATTATGATAAGCACTAAACGTTCAACACAATAACCAAGACTGGAAAAATAGACTTGCCTTTTCCTCACAAAGGCTCTTTTTTTCCCCATTAGTGAGAAGATTCTGCCACAGTACAGCGAAACAGCTCTTTTTCTCCTGAAAACCAGTCTGTGATACTGTGAAGTCTAATTTAAGGTTACTTCAGGTACATCAGGGGTTTTTTTTGGAAGTGAAGGATCAATGAATCAATAGAACACACTCTGAGGTCAGAAACACTTGTGTCTCTGTAACTGACCTTGTATAAAGGTCTTGTGCATATTGTTGATCTACCTTGATTGCCAACAAAGCCAATTCAATATTTAAGCAAACAAACAAATAAATAAATACATAGCTCGTCGACAACTTAAAAAAAAAATTTAAATTAAAATTACAATTTCCAAAATAAACAAAGCACATTATCTTCAAACAAAAACAAAATAAATAAATAACTGCACAGCTGTATAGACTTTAGAGTTAACAAATGACAGATTCTCAGCCAGAATACTAATTAACCAACTAATTAAATAAAGTCAGTATAGGACTGTAAACATTATGGGGCAGTTTCCCGAACAGGGTTTAAGACTAGTCCTTGATTAAATAAATGTTGAGAGCAGTCTAAACTGGAAAAAGCTTGCACTGCGATATCTTATAATGCATTATTGCCATTGTTTGGTCTTAAAATGCTTACAGATGATGCATTTTTGTAAAACATGTTTCTAAAAACTCTTAATTGTCCTAAATTAGCAAAGGTCTAGTCATGGCTTAATCTAATTCCTAACTGGGAAACTATAAGATTTGACAAATAGCAGTTTCTGAAAGAAATGCACAGCTCTATGGGATCTTGACATCTTAAAAAATGAAATAAAAAAAAGTTTAGTCACACAAAACACTACAACAACACTACAGTTTAGTACGTTTTTATCTCCTCTTTCACCAGTTCCAACTTTGGAGTAAGACTAACACGATTTTCTGTGAAGACTAAAGTCTGTAAAACCTCCTTTGGTCGTAATCTATGAAAACAGGAGATAAGCCCACCACACAGTTCATGTAATGAAGCTCAAACCAAACACAAACAGTCTGTTGTCTGAACATCTCCACCCAAAAAAGGCTCTGTCTAAATCATCTGTCCATTACTAGGCTCAGACAGACCACATAAGACAGGTGGCTTTTTCAGCACGGAAGACCCTCATTTCCACTGTTTTCTGTTAAAAATGAGCTTTATTGTGGTTTTTGGCAAATTCTCTGTAAACTCTCTTGTGGACGACTAATGCAGTCATATTAATTTAAAGAGAGAGGCAAGTCTTGTAATGAATAACTCACTGGAGAGACAGATTGGATGCTAGTGTGTAAATGGCTGCAACAGCAAGTATGCCATTAGATTCATAGTTTGAACACAAATGATCCAAAGACAGAATCGATTGAGGCATGCTAAACCCCTACCAAATCATTACAGGCTTTAGGGTAGAAAGGAAAGCTGAGGTCTACGAATTAAGCTGTAAATTGTTAAATATCAGTAAAGGTGAGCTCTACTTTCCAGCATAATTACTGCTGCCAATCCAGTGTGATTTTATAATTCCAAAATCCTGACACTTCACAAAGACACTATAATTGCCTTGTGCTGGCCTTTCGCTCACCACAAAGGTCCATTAATTAATTTTTCTGAGGATCTGCCCTGAAACGTATTTCTGCTTATGAAACGCAGCTCGTAGGGAGATGTGGAATTTTCCATGAAAATACAAAAAAACTGCCAGTCTCAGCAGCGGGCCGCAGCTAGCGCTTTCTGCTGGCTTTCAGAGGGGCCCAAGAATAGCCCCATGATTTGGTGCTAAATACACATTGGACATGCAAGAATTCAAAACATGAGGCAGTGGATCTACATTAGTCATCTGAAACAGAAACCTCCAACCAATTGCATTTTACTGCACGGATTCAGTGACAGACCACAGTCGTTTAGTTGAGATTCACTTCCACGAATTAGTCTTCAATGAATCATTCGTATGGTTAATGCAACCATAATTTGTATGTTTTATTTAACATCAATTTTAAGTTCACCAAATATAAATAAAGAAATAAATAGATCAAGTTGCAAAAACTCCAATGCAAAATAATGCATTGTTTTAAAAAGACTGTGCAAATATATTCATTTTAGAATAATTAGAATGATCTTCTAATATAAAATGTTTTAAAATAGAAAACAGTACGGATAAAGCTTAGACATTTTGATGATGACAGAATGTCTGTCCCTTTATCACTTAAATAAATAAAACAAATCTCCCATTGACTTACAGTACATTAATAAAGATGTAAGCCATCTGAAATCTAAATGACGACAATTATAATGAATCAACTGAATTCCATCCTCCCTAAACATCAATGTAAACTTTCTACTTACAGTTTACCACTCTATGGTGTCCTTGCGAACACTTGAACTGTAGTTGAAAGACTACAAGCATATTTGAATGAATCGAGTGGAGTTAAGTATATATTTCTGTTTTCACATGAAGTTTAGGATTGAGTCTGTGTAACGGAAGCAACGGAAGAGCAGAGAGAAAGAAAAAGAGTAAAGAGGGACACTTCACCCATGAGAGCTCGCTTCCAGCGAGGACAGAACTTCAGCAGAACCGCCCAAGAAAAAAAAATCCCTGTAGAACACCCAAAGCTGAGGGCTTAAAAAACTCACTCGTGGCTTCTTATCTTTATTCACTGCTGAGTGCGAAAATGAAGAAAATATATTCTAGCGTCTGCCTGCGTATTCTGATCGAGCTCCAATTACGAGCTGAAACAATTGGATTTTAGAGGATGCACGCATGTCGAGTTTTCAGAGCATTAGATGGATTTTACAAAGCACCCCTAGAAAGGCATTTCATTAAGTGCATCTTTCATTCTTCTGCTTTTGCTTTTTTATTGTGTTTATGTGTGTGTTTGGTATAAAGCTGTGCAATGTATAAATATCAGAGAATTACAGCGAATGCAGAGGCAGGAAGAGCAATGGATGAATAGAGAAAAAGAAGGGTTGAAATGGCATCCTCTCTAAACTTAATGAAACAGCATCCTTTAATTTTTTTTTTAAGTAATTATAATAAAGATGGAAAAACATAATAAAGGCCTCCCAGCCCCCACCTGCTAACAGTAATTATAATAGACTCAACAATAAATGGTAAAGCAGCACAGAGCTGCATCTTGGGAATTCTCTGGGGTCTGTGGATTAGCTTGAAAAGCCTGAATGATTAAAATACACTAATTAAAATTTTGTGTTCCTTGGTAACTCGTCTTCCTGGGCCCCTTGCGCTGGTAAAATGGGAATAAATGTGACAAAAGCAAATACTGCTTCAGACTCCAGTAAGTAAACAAGTATAATCCAGTTTTCATAGGTGTGTTTCCATTACATATTTCACAAAAACTAACGTTCTTCAAACGCACAGGCAAAAATGAAAATTCTGTCATCATTTACTCACACTTTTCATGTCTTTTAAAGGCCATCTGACGTGCTTTCTTCTGCTGAAACTGTCAAAGCTGCTCTTTTCTATGCAAAGAAACATTTTAAGGCAGGATTTTTAATGTACAACTTTTATTCCACTCTGTTTTCAGTCCGAACGGCTTCAGAAAATAGCATACAGACCACTTTATTGGCCTTTTCGGAGCTTGATCGCTCCAGTCTCCATTCATTTTAATTGTATGGAAAAGAGCAGCTAGGACAATCTACTAAACTTCTCCTTTGGATTTTACACAAAGACAAAAAGGTTTAAAATAACAGAATTAACAAATATGATCAGAATATACAACTTATAAAAGAAGTCTCTCGAATATTCAGTTGACCTTGCCTTTGCTCAAATCACTGACCTGTTTCTTCTAACATGAAACTGAATCGAGAGTCCTTTGAAACGATCCAAACTAAAGAGAAAACCCTGCTAAATCTCATGAGTAATATGCAGCACGAGGCTTTTGCATGTTTTGACACATATGGAGAGAACGTCAGGCATAAAGAACAACAGCATTTGATCAAAGAGCAAAACGTAGCAGTAGTAATTATGCTGTAGCCACTTCATTCAAACCGGAACAGATCTCCTCAGCGCGCACGTCTCTCAGTACTGGGCTTCAGTAGTAAAGATACGGCAGGAGATCGGTCACGCTGAAAATCTAACGTGTCACCGGTGTGGTGAGGAACATGCTTTTAAAGGGGCCGCGTTTTTTCGAGGGGGGTCCTGGGAGGCCATCGCCTCTTTCCTTTAGCAATGCGCTGTCTCTGTGAATGATGGTAATCGCTTGTTTGCTGTCAGCAGGAACAATGGAGCAGGGGAAGATGTCTTTAACCCCCCCTTCCCTATCCCAGCTCACTTTGAGACATGGATACGGCAAGTCAATCCCTTGGTAAAATCACACGGAATCAAACAGAACAGAAATATCAAGGGTGTTAAGTACATGCCGGGTTACTCTTGACAGCTGCGTTCGATGCTTCGGGAGATTCAGAGAAAGGGAAATAAAGATCTTGTAAAGAGAATATGTTCTTGTGATCGGGTTAAAACCCAGCTAGAGAATGTGTACACACAGGTTTAATGGGAAAATATGCTAATACTAATACACTGTTTATTCTTTACTAAAACAATGTTAACTTTGGTTTAGCTGGATAAACAACGCTGACAGAGCTTGTTGAGAATGTGGAGGAAAGAAAGGAAAACCAAAGCTAATTATGAGGTTAAGAAAAGTAGAGTTGGTCTGGCTGTTGGTTCTCGGCCAGCATGGCTTCGGAGACAAACTACGGCTGTGTATGAACATGTGGATACGGTCACGGGTATCACAATACACTGCCAAAAATAAATGTTTAAAGGAAATATAATAATAATAATACACAAAAGTGTATTACTCTTTCAAAGATGTACAGTACAACTTTGTACCTTATCTACTCATAAAAGTTAATACATATATTAATACATATTATTTAATTTGACTTTGAAACTTCTAATACTAATTATTTTATTATTGATTAAATTAAATAATTTGTAAAAAATAAGCAAATCCTCGTTGGAAATGTACTTTTTCCCCCAATTTTTTAAATTGTTCATATTTTTGTATATACACAAAAATATATTAGTATTCTATATAAACCTACTTTATAAAAAAATATTAGTGTAAGAAAAAAATAATTGAAGATATTTCTCTGAAAGTTCTTAGTTCCTCTGAAATTCTTTTTTTTTTCAGTCAATTAAATTCATCTTGTTCTAAAGGATGATTTCAGCAAAAAAAAGACATTGTTTGAACAAAATTGTTTGCTCATGTTTTTCACAGTGTGATATCTGCTCGTATCGCAATAAGTTAAAGTACTTAAAACAGCTGCTTACACATAAGCTAATTTAATTGAATTTCTTTAAAAATGTATTTTTCTTAAAAAGCAATGTTGCATATTTTTCTTGTTTATACCAGAGATTTATCCTTATAAATATGCACTAAAAACTCTTACATTAATCTTGTTTAAGGACGACTGTAGTAGATGAAAGAAATATTTCATTTATCGTATTTGATAATAAAAATACTCAAAATGCCTGCTTATATATTTAAACATGAGCAGGAATAAATTTATAACATATTTAAAATATTGTCTCTTAAAAATCTTACATTTTGCACATTTATAAAACAAATGCATCATGTCCAGGAAGGATATCAGAATGAAAAAATCTAAACTGTGTAAAAAAAAAATAATAACAATAAAAAAGAAATGCCTGCTTAAATGAATTACCTTTTCAGTTAACCAGAGCTTAGAAGCCAATGACCTGGTATTTTGTCTCTATGGAGCGTCAAGGGAGGGGGGTTAGAGGCTGCAGGCATGAGTGGGCATAAGAGACAGGCCAGACTGGCACGAGAGTCGTGCCCATATACTCCTCACTACCGGGCAAGCTCCGTGCGAGGCATGCTGGTGGCCTCAGTCTTGAGAGCAAATTAGATCCACTTCATTAAAATATTCCAGCCAGGAACAAAAGGATGAGGGGTGGAGGAGATGTGCTAGAGATATGCGCCTGATATACATGCAGGCCAGCCCAGATCCAAGCACATCTGACAAACAGATCGCCTCATTTGGAGAAAAAGAGACACAGCCCAAAGGGGAAAACCTAATCAGATATAGATGTAAAGTCAACGCATTGGATTATACGCTGTGTGTGAGCGAGTGACAGAGAGAAAGAGCAGGGTGAGAAATGGCAGAGGGCATATTTCTTGTACCACATCCCTTTTGTAGAGGTGCTATAATGTGTACGTGCTCTTTGTTCGCTAAAAACCTCAACATGACTCTCGGTTATAAAAACTTCTGCCTCATTGCAATTATACAAAAGAAAATGAACACTTTTGGGTTGCCCTGGTAACCTAATTGCATCAGTACATTGCACACAGGAGCCAAAGTAACTGAATTTTGATGAAAAGGCGGCGATAATTTACGGCATTGAGAAATTAGTTGCCGTGGCGACGCGTTAATTACATCTCAAATTAACAATGCAAGTGTAGTGAAATTAAATATAAATCATATTTTTTGCATAAATTACAGGGGTTGATTAGTGCGAGGCGCCAGGAGAGAGAGGTTGGGATTCCACGGGCCTGTCACATCAACCCTCCCAACACCCCCATCTCATTCAGCTCCTCTTAAAAGAGAAATGCCGTAAGCTCCTTTACACGCCAGCGCTGCCGCAGAAACACACGTCTGTTTTCTAATTAACATTTTCATCTTTTTCAGGTTGATGAACTTCTTTACTTCTGTCACTCCTGGAAAAAGCATGAAAAAATGTTTAGGGTTTTTTCCCCCTCTCTTCTAAATGATCACTAATGGATGTTAACATATACTTATGTCAATATACTTCAGGGTTTTTTTGCATTTGTTAAACCGTAATATCTCATTTCTGTACAGTACAGAATCAAAAATATGTAGATCCTAATCAAACACAATAAGTATGCAATAAAGTATATAGGAGGTATATAAAAAAATATTTTAATTATGAAATTTATTATTTAGAATAATTATATATGTATAATATTTTTGGGAAAAAAATATATGGAATATATATATATATATATATATATTAACATAAATAGTAGCATAAATTAGTACATTTATAAAATTTTATTAAATTAAATAATGTTGTTTTACATTGTAGTGTTAATAATGATTAATAACAACTAATTAATTATTAAAGCAAATTATTACATTTATTACATTGCACTACTTTTGTCTCTTTACATGTGTTTACATCTGACATTGTAATGTTATAATAATGATGAAGCATTATTATGTAAAATAATAATTATATTATTTATTATTTAGTGTAAAAACATTCAGATGTTTTTCTCGCCTTCTCTCTCTCTCTTTCCTTAATGATCCCTAATGGATGTTAACACATGTTATGAAAACATATCTGTCATATCCAGGTGGGTCTAAAACCATTTGAAATTATTATATTCAAATATAACAAGTATGTAGTTATAAAAGTCTTATCTTTTAGATTTTAAAAATATGAAATAATTTAATGCTCAAATTTACATTTATTTGAGTTTAAATCCATTTAAATGTACTATCATTTAAAAGTTGGAATTAAATAACTGAAAAAACCTGTTCATGTTCTACATGTGATCTCATACATATAGAGTAAGACAACTGGGTTCAAGGCAAATCAGAATGTTAAGAATTAGAGCTGACACTCCTGAGTGAAAAAATTCCATGTGGCTGATTTTGTGTATGAAATTCCTTGTGTTGTTTAGTGGCTCGATCCCACACATACAGTGGCATGGGTAACCTCAGAGCATCAAGAACAAGCCTCCAGAGTCATGTCGGCTGAGGGGGGGCCTGTGTCTGCAGAGGAGGAGAGAGAGAGAGAGAGAGAGAGAGCACAAACACAACAGCAACAGGAACCAACTTGAGCCATCTAAATTATTCATCATCCAGATGGATTCCTTTCTCCTTGAATTTTCAACTCAAATAGACCTATTCACCTACAATTTTCACTGCCGCCTGTTGTGTCCGATGTCGCTCAAACCGCAAAAACAACACACGCACCCTTTCAAACCACAGCTGGGAAAAAATCCCAATGAACACTCTTATCTTCACACTCCTTTTTCTTTCGTTCTTTCTCTCTCTTACGGCGAGCTGGGGGAGTGACATTGGGGGAAGGATATGAAAAAGCCTGCAGTCCCCAGAGACAGTAACTATCTGCCATTTAGCCGCTAAAATGTCAGCAAAATTTTATGAACTCCACGTGTGTCTCTATCAGTCCTTGAAAAGTATTTTATGTCTTCTGATGCTTTTTCTGCTCTTTATTCCTCTGATAATTCCAAACAGCATAAAAATTGAGTGTTGAGCGTAATGGTCTGCATCTAGAAATAAGCTTATTTCATTTTTGTTGCTAGAATTTTAAAGAAATATGATAATAATAATTATAAAACAATTTTAATATAAAATAATGCTTACTTACTGTACACATCACTCTGCTTTAGTATATGTTCAATTATGAAAGTTCAGAGTAAAGCGTCAAGCACACAAAAAAATCTGTGTGAAAGATGTCATGAACTCAAAGGGAAAAAACAAACAAACTAAATACATAATTGGAACCAGCCACAAGGAAAGAAAATGTCAAAAAATAAACTGCAATCAATTTAGACTGTAGATTTTGATTTAAAAGGTTAAAATAATCAATTTTTAAGAAATTTCATCTTTATACATTTTTCGACCCTTAGTCATTTTCTGAGGCAACATTTGCAAAAGCCACAGAAGACATACCATAATAAAGCGCTTTTGAAAATGACCAAAGCAGGATTATGCTTCTGTGGGACACTCCCTTGAAAATTATTTTGCCAGACTGCATTATGAAACATTTCCATCAAAATACTCTTACACAACACCGCACACGGCTCTCCATCTCTATTGTGTTAGCCTCACGCTCTCTTCTTCTCACCTCAGTCATTACGGCTCATGTGCCAGGATACAGATGGACAGCCTACATTACCAATATGACCAACCTCTGCTGGCAGAGGTCCATTCACGCAAACTTACTTCCTGGCCTTGGATAAGGAGGTAGAGATGACCTCAGTCTCCAGGGGCAACTCTTCCCTTGTACATATCCACTTATAAATGTGCCTGATGACTTTTAAAAGGACAAAGAATCATTAGGAGAATAAGTAGCCTTTCACATATTCCTTCTGCAACGCCCCCTGAAAGTAATTCCAATGCATTTACACAAAAGAGAATTGCTTTACTGGGAGAGGCAGTGGTTTAATGGTCCAATGCGCTCTTGGCCCAAGTACAATTATCTTCATATGATGGTGCAAAAAAAAAAGGGAAAAAATACTTTGGCTTTGAAGGAAAAGCGGGTTCAGTGAAATGTCAGTGTGCACACAAACATTTGGCTTTTCATGAGTAAATAAATCATACAAATGAAAAAAAAAAACATTAACACAACAGTTATTACTCTTTGCACAAACAAACTGCAGTTGATCAAGGCATAAAAAAAAACATTCAACATCTTCAGAGCAAAACGAAAAGCAGATGCAGTAAATCACTCAAAAGAGATTCCAAATGCAGCTTTTCATATGAATACAGTGTTTCTTGATTTCTTTTAGATTTGTTATATAATAATGGATTTGAAAAGTAAGGCTACATGATGGCGGGAATGTACAGAGGCGCACCCCAAGACCCCTTTTCTAGTGTGTATTTCATACATATCTCAGTCCGCTCGACTGAGCACTACAATAAGTCTTTTTCTAACACTGATTTGAATGATCACTACAGTTAATACACAAGCTGTCAAAAGAGCCTCGGCATGCCTCTGTGTGACGGGGCTAAAACTGGCATGACCTGCCATACAGATTATATTAGGCAGATGTTTGAAGTTACAATAAATATACCCTTTCATTTTGCCTACTATATGCCTCACTCCATAAAACAATCCAGACCCTCCCAACAAGATTAAATAAAAAACCCCAAATAATACAGACTCCCAACCTCTGGGAAATACTTTTAGTAGCAGTAGTTTTGAGTGATGGCCTGCACCTGAACTTGTTTTATTAAAAGAACAAGGCCATTCAAGATGATGATGAGTTTGAACTCTCATTAGCTCCTATTCACTGCACTTCCATTGGTGAGCTGAATTTTTGGTTAAACTTCCATACAAATGTAATACAGGGAACTTTAAAGCTGATATTTTTCCCACTTTGGTGTACGAGACAGCCATGGCTCAGTCGTTATTAAGCGTAGACATATTTAAACAGTCCGAGTATCTGAAGTAAACCATTTCTAGCCAACAGCACGGTATACTGTACATGTATAATTTACACACACAAGACAGGAACTGAATCAGGCAGACAGTCTGTCTTAGCATAAATTCTAGCTTTCCAGAATAAATTGATATGGGCATTTAAACATCCCATTTTGTGCTCGAAGTGCTTTCACTCAGTGCTAAAGTTCTTGCGGCGGGAAAGAAATCAGTTAAAATTGAGACCTGCTCTTTGGCTGTTGACAGGTAGAAATTTGAAACAGCCATATGGCTGGTAATGGGAGGGAAAGAGGAAGGAGAGCCCACTAGAACCTGACACTCCCATTAGGACCCTCCTGAAAAGTGAAATATTTGATCACGAGAGGGAAATTGAGCAAAAATGAACTGAAACTAGATATAGTCGACTTACTTTCCCGTTCGCGGCCCGATATAGATGTCACTCAGAACTTAATAAGCTTTTGAATTTCCATTTTATCACAGAAAATAGAGTGTGAGAAATAAAATCAGCCAGTTTCACCCTAATGGACAAAGTAATGGAGAGGTGGAACTGACACAACACATTTTGTCTGTGGTAATACCATCAAAATGAAAGCATATTCACTGCTGGAGTTTTCAGGGAATCAATTCAAACCAAATAGTGGCCCTTTTTCTCTAGGTTTTTATTTCATAATGGCTCCAACAAATACAGCACTTTGGCTCTCGGGCAACGGGGTGTCACTCAGGGCGATAGCAACAGAGTCATTTATCCAATAGAGTCGAGTCCTGAAGCTAGTGTGCAGACCGCGTGTTTCGATTCACTCTCTCTCTCTCTCTATTTCGGCTCTGTGAGCATTAGCCAGACGCTACATTGATCCCACAGGAAAGGATTAGCTCACTTTTAGACCAAAGTGTTACATATGAGGTCAGGTCATATCAGATGACCTCTGCGGCTCGCAGCCTGGACTGAGACTGTCGGGCTACAACACGACCGGCCTAGCTCGTTTCAAAAGAGAGCAGCCTTAGGCCGTCATCGCAAACAGCGCTGAGAGAGCTGAACTCACAGCCAGATGGACCTCAGCCAATCCTGTTCAAACACCAGGGACCGTGTTCAGAGAGAACGGGTGTGGTAGCAGCCTCGACAAACCGCATTACTTTAAACGGTTAAAGCCATCACCAGGGTTTCTTTTAACCCCCTCTGTTCTGCAGAATCGAACTGTACTCTTTGTGTTTGCGGTGCAAGAAAAATAAATAAACTACTAAAATGTGACTCCCTGAAAAATGTATCCTGATAGGAATACGTACGAAATCTTAAATACTATTCATATTATATTCAATATTTATTATCCTTTTTTGGAAGACTACATAATACAAATAATTGCTTAAAAATATGATAAATATTGCATATTATAAATTATGCATATATGAAGATTCCTAAATGTTCTCAAACACATCTTGAGAGTTTAAAACAATGACAGTCTTGTTTTAAAGTATCGCTTTCACCTCACAACAACATAAGAACGTTTAAACAAAAGGTCCACATTGAGAAAATCTGAAAAACACTTCTTTAAAAGTTGTTTTGTTAGGCAAGAGAACAGCGAGTCGACTGCAAGATGCAAATCTAGGCTTGCTTTGTTTTTGACAATAATTACAGAAAGTGAACAAGAAGAAGAGTCCTCAGTCCCCTGTGTTCTGCTGCTCTATTAATTATTCTGAGGAAGACAGATGTTAAATTGCGTATGCCCATCAGCACTAAGACTTTCACGAGATTTATCATTCATGTAAATCATGAATAAAATATTTCCTTGCCAAGAGAAAATGTTACATCTGTTTGGTGCATCACAGACACCGTGATGCAAGAAAAATACGAACTGGAAGACGCCGGTGACCACCTATACGAACACAAAACGGACCGAGTTTATGGAACTAAAATGACTCTTTTTTTTTTTCCTACACAGCATGAAATTAGATTAAACAGATGTTGAATTCATTAATATGAATAAAGCAGATTTAATTTTGTTTTTACTGCACATTTGCATAAGCCTTTAGTTATGTACCAAATAATTGAGACGTTTGCCTCTTGACTTTGGAGTACAATTTTGCTGTCCAGCTTTATGTTGATACTTCATTATCCTCATGAATATTCACAAGCCAAAGCCACTTTAATACAGTGTTGTGAAAACACGGACAATATTTGTATCTCTTTTCACTTCGCATCCGCCCACGAGCTTTGGAAGAATAACAGGTTTTTTTCTAGTTCTTTTCTTTTTTTTATCACCGTAGGCCCTTCTCGTCTAATATACTACCATGCATATGAAAACTCACTGGCTAGTGGCTATAAATATTCTTTAATGTCTTTGAATCTCTATTTTGCACTAGTTTTATTAAACAGATTCATTTGTTCCCATGACATCATCATATGTAAGCCAGTCTCCATCTCTCAGTCAAAAAACGCTTACATTTTTGTTTTCGAGAAAAAAAGCCTAGTTTTAATAAAACGTGCACAGGATGCTTTGCTTTCCTCCGGATGCATAAATAAGTAAGCAGTGATAGACAGAGTGTCATCCGTGAGGAGAGGGAGAGAGAGGGAGGGAAAGAAAGGGAGCATCAGTGTTCCAGGAGGAGGAGGACGAGGTCGGGACACGAGTCGCGGGGACGCAGCCCTTTCGCATTGCCCCCGGCCACCATCACGTCGGCCTGCCCTCGGAACAGACAGCCAGGCTCTCACAACAGATGGAACTAATGATGCGCAACAAAAGAGATCATTTCACTGTGGTCCTGGGGAAGCCACAAAGAGTGCTGGGACATTTGAATGATAGGGCCAGCCAGTCACTAGGGGTTAGATATGGGAAGCTTTTATGGAGGTGGAAAAGTGAATAGAGGCTCCCCGGCCCTTCTTCGGCCCCTTTGATGTCTCTCACAGAACCAGTGCGCCACTTTTTAAAAGGGAAATATGAAAAGTGAAAGACTAGGGCCTCTGCCAATCTCTTTTTCATCCTTTTTTATGAGCCTTGTCAGCAGGAAATCCCCTGTTTTTTGAAGACGCATGAGTTCATGGTGAATGTACAGTTTGATGTTCTTGTAGGAGCACTGAGGAATAAAAGATTGGAAGACAGTAATGCGCTCATTTAACATTTCAAAACGCTTTGAAATAAACAAGAATTTCAAGATTTTCACAAATCCCATCACAAAGAAGCTTATTTGAATAACTAATTAATTGTAAAAAAAAAAAAAAAAATCCTCATGAACAAAACAATTAGAAATAATACATTCATATAAATATAAAATAATTATTATATAAAATAATTATTTTAATTTCTTATTCATTATATATATACATATATTTAGATATATAGAAAATATTAAGTTATTAATATTATAATCATCTATCCATCTATCTATTTAATTTTTATATGTTCCATCACAAAGAAGCTTATTATAATAAATGTTATAATAATAAACAATTAACAATAAAATAATAATTATTAAATATATATATATATATATATAAAATCTGAATTAATAATAATATTATATATCATCTAAAATGTATATATATATATATATATGTTTTATTTGTATATGTTTTGAACACTATTTTAAAACTCACAGTTGCCTTGTACCATCCTCATTGTTACAAAACATCACTGTATTAAAAAAAAAAGAATACAGTGCAGGTTTTTTTCTCTTCTCTTCTGACCCTTAAATATGACATTCACGGATATAACTTGATGTCGGCAAATTTTTAGGTTACCTAACAGTACTTTTTCAATGTAGACAAATTTAATAAAAGAACTGCTGAAGGGGATGCATGCAAATGTACGTTCTATAAAAATATATCTGCATAAGATCAAAGGCTTGTACTGCAAGAGCATATGAGTTAAGTGCACAAAGAGCATTTTGATATCCATACAGCCTAGATTTCAATGACAAAAGCAATCTCATATATCATTCACCTAGGGGTCCATTCAGACCATGTTACCACGCTGTGGGACACCATCATTTAACTTCAGTTAGAACATTGAGGAAAGGGAAAAGGGCAAAGGTACCCTCACTTTCTAAAGCAGGCTTTTATTTATTGACTCACTCTGCATCGTTCAGATCCAAACAAATGAGCGTTAACATCACTTCCTTCCAGTCCAAACAATTATAGACTAGTTCAGCCAAAAAGTAACTTTCTCTCACCATTTACTTACCCCCAAACCTGTAACGTAAAATAAATGAGTAAATAATAATTCAATTCAATTCAATTCAAATTTATTTGTATAGCGCTTTTCATGATACATATCATTGCAAAGCAGCTTTACA
>JAUCNO010000500.1:10108297-10192385 GCA_032353835.1 Enteromius viviparus | reverse complement strand
GAAGGTGCAGAAGTGCGATCGTTAGCTACAAGTTAATGTAAAAGAGGCAGTTTAATTGCATTTATTTATACAGCTATTGAGTAAATAATAAGAACGTTTTGATTTTAAGATGAACTGTTCCTTTAAGTGCACATCAAGCAGACTGGGCACGTTCTTTCTTCTGTTCGAAAATAAACAGAGGGGAAACACAGCGCACCTTCAAACACCTAGGGAGCGGATTTAAGTAAGATGTGAAGCGTTCAGTAGCTCAATCCGCTTCCCTACTTCCATACTGTAGATATCAGTGAAAGTTCAGGCTGATGCTGACACGAACAGAGGAGCGTGTCATTATTAGCGGCAGGTTAGTTCTGATAACACTATCAGCCTCCTCCCCCCGGGCCAGCGGTGCTGGGCCTAACCCTCGAATAAAGCCGAAGTGTCTCGACTCCCTGGCACATTAGCTCTGATTACAATGACCTTCATTATATCTGCTACCCTTATTATACACATAGAGCACAGCGCTCCCTTGGGCTGCACACTGCAGCATAAAGGAGAGGAGGTGGGGCGGCCCACTACAGGAGGATGCGTGCGTGGCATGTGACTGACCGCAACCACGGTGGTCCTGCATAATGTCCTTGGACGAAAAACAGGATATAAGGCCATTGTGCAAAAGTAAAGTAATTGTTCCCAAAAAAACAATACTTGGAAGAGGTGCAAGATAAAATCCTTGTATTTCAATTGTTTCATATTCAAAAAAAAAAGACACCTACGTATTCACTGTCAAAGTGCACTTAAAAGATTGTGGAACCCCTTATGTGTGTTTTGAGCATTTGATTTCAAAATAATTGGGTTGGGTTTTAGATTCAATTTGTGATTTAAATTGAATCAGTTAAAAATCTGAATTAATGAAGATTTGATTTGAATTCTTTGGAGTATATTTAAGATATATCTATTTTGGTTATAAAATTAAAGAAATGCATCTGTTAGATCTCTGCTACTGCTTCGTGTTTTAGAAAAAAAACTCATTTTTTTTTAACTAATCATCAATAATACTGGCTTTATGAATAGGCAGCACAAGTCATGCTGTATGTTTTGAGTCGTATAAGAATCAGACTACACTGATTGTGCTGTATCATTTCTGATTCACTAAAAACAACAAATTCACTAAAGTAGTTTCTAAATGACACTGGTCACACTTACTTAACATGACTCATTAAAAACAACCGGTTACTAAAAGTACATTTTTGTAAACCTATTTGTTTAGCAGCATTTCCATTACCCTTTAGAAATGACGAATTGAAAATACACCCGACGAAAACGCGTAAATTTCCCTAAAACTCCTAGATATCACAAAAACTTTTTAAGCTCACATGTGTTGGTTTTTCATACAATTTAAAAAAGGAACACATCACAAAAATCCAAAGGAAATATACAGGCATACTGTATCACACATGATCATTCTTTAATGTACTACATATTTGGTCGCTCATGATCTTTCCTTGCTATTAATGCTTAGATACTGCACACATCTACATATACACTTCGAAACGGCCACCAGAGATGATCGCAGACACTCTAATCTATGCTTGCTTTTATCCATTTCAGAATGTATATGACATTTCAGAAGTAGTTCTCCATACTGCTTTGCTAAAGATACACGCAAAATTCTCTTTCAATTAAAAATAATAGCTATAAAAAGTGCTTAAAAGATAATGAAATATACAAAACACCAAGAGATAAACAACAGCACAAATCCATCTTTTATATCCGTCTGCATCACAGGAGTCTTGTATATAGGAGATCATGATGTCTTAATTTGCCTACAGACGCATAATGCCGGTCACCTCCAGCCTGCAGTCAGAGCCAACGGATGCTGGCAGCGACTCTACAAGGAGAATGGAAGCTGGACCGGGGCCCTAACGGAAAGCTCAGGGACTCTCGTCACCACTTAGCATACGGCATGCTTGTTAACTTCAATTTTCTGCTCATTCCCACTCACAGGGCCGCAGGGCTAACATTCTTCAGTTCTTGGCAGACGCACCCTCTGGCGGGAGTGACCACCCCCTGAACGGCAGGGGAGCGGGATAAAGACGCAGAGCGCGGCCCCCAAATCTCCCCACTCATCTGTGCGCGCCTGCTGACGCTCGCAGCATCCTTCTCGCTCTCCTGCCAGGTGCCTCCATGGCAGCCGTTACCCATGGAGACCTGCCTCTCCCTATTCACTTAGCCTGGCTAACCGAGCATCTAGCAGTAGGGGTGCGAGGGGAGGGAGGAGGGCATCGGTGCAGTCTGCAGGGGGCCGGTGTGTTTGTTTTGTGGAGAGCGGTCTAGAGAGCTGGCTAAATCTGCTTGTTTTGGATTAGAGGGAATTGGGAGGCTGTAAGCACTGGTTTAGGTGATGACTCCTCAATGACTAGTTAAAGAGTACAACACCTGCCGGACCAGTGAGACGCCCAGAAGGACAGAAATACTGGAAAATTATATGAGCTGTATAATATGTAATATAAATCCTTATAAGCTGTTTTAATAGCTGGCATGCTAATCTCATTAATAAAAATTACAAAAAAAGTGCTTCATATATTCAATAATCAATTCTTTCTGGATTTTTCTACTTAAAAACATAGAGCATGTACAGTTTATATTCTGTGCTGTTACTTTTTTCTCTCATCATATTTTCATCAACAATATATTTTAATGAAACCCATTTTATTGTCATCATGATTTGCACTTTTTGGTCAAAAACTGATTTTATTTTTAGTTTGTTGACCAATTCTTACAATTAAGTAATTATGATATTAGCCTCAAAAATCTCATAATTTGATGCTTATTAATAATTGATAAATTTCTTGTTAAGGTTGGTGTATATGAATGGATTAACAGATCTAAAATATGGTCAAATATGGTCAACAATAATTAAAAGGTGCGCATCACAACAAAAATAAAACATTTGAAATAAAAAAATGCAATAGCAATGCTTTATGCATTTAAACATTATATAACAATTATGATCGTTTCAAACAATCTAATAATATACAGTAATGTCATGGATAGGTGAAAAACGCTGGTTTAATGAACTTCTCTAATTAACTGATCCAAACACATCCTATGCTGTACATATGACGATATTTAGATGCATACACAACATACTCATAACATTATAAAATCACAAAAGTGGACTTGAAGGAAGCTATGTGCATGTCATGCTATAAACGCAATCTTTGTGTGATTAAAGCACACACAATTTTCATCGAAATTCAACTAATTAATACAAGTGCAGAAAGATAATCACTATATTACATCATCAATATATTTCAGCTTGGATGATTCACCCAGTTCCTATATGTTTTATTACTAGATAAAGTTGCATTAATGTCTCAGGATTGTATTTATGGGTTTAGAAGCGGAACTAGTGGCAGATGAACAGGCACCTGGTGAACGTTGAGCGCTCCTGGGTTTTTAGGGCTTAATTAATCAAGGCCTCTGGGTATTATGACATGGCTGGGCTTCTCAGTGTGTGTGACTCAATTAAGTTGTTTCGTGAACCAGAGGTGTGACTTCAATATTGCTTAGAGTCACTATCACACGAGCAGTGGTTAGCATGAGAGGTTTGAGTGAACTGAGGCAATTCCAAACATAGTCGTGTCTTCATCTGCCTCATTGACAAAACACAGCAAGGCGAATGCCCTGAATAGTTACTTCAGCACCAAAACCTGCATCCTACTCACTAACCACTGCAATCAGGCTTAACTAGCCATTATATGTGCAGGTATGACATCAAACCATGCATTTATAAAACAAGTCATCGTTTACCAGCATAATTTCCATTAAAAAAAACAACAACATCTGCCTATACAAAGCCCCCAGTGGAAAAACTCACTTTATGTAGTATGCAAGACTGTTTTTAGGTAACTGGGCAGTTAAATAGTGATTAACAAACTTTAGATGCATTAGGGTACCATGTGACACTGACCTTCAAGATATATTGAGTGCTCCAGTTTTGTCTCGGTCTTCTTCTTGCCAACGGTTAGCTTGCACGTTCACACTAGACTCTTACATAGCTGTCTGTTGACGCCTGTAAGGACACAGAACAGTTATGGGTACATATTTTACCACCAACTCATAAACCAGAAACACAAACAAAGATTTTGATGAACTTTTAAAAACCGCCTCCCATTCGCCACTTTGACAAATCAACATTCGGTTTGTGTGACCGTTTTTAATGCATCTTTTTATACCAGTGCTGTCAGTGGCTTGTATCAAACTCAGAACTGTATAAACAGCACTGTTTCCGCAGCACAGTAACTACTTTCATTTCATTGTAAAACCTGTCAAAACTCCAATTAGATGTTTAGAGAGAAAAATACGACTTTCAATTTGCCCAAACAAACCACTCCGTAAGTTAATAAAAAGGCATTATCATCCATCTTGTGCTCTTATTAGATTGTGTATTTATGCATGCTATCCTTTCAAGAGAAACAAGGCTTTGTGGGTAAAACACAAGGGGAGTGTGTAGAGTCGGAAAAAACAGATTTCACAAGAGCGAGTGGAAAAAAAGGAACTACATTTAGATGTAGATTTATTTCAGCATGCTAAATAGCTTTAATATTTATTTTTTTACCAGGTGAAATCTGTCTCATTTCATATACATATGAATATAAAACAGATCCCATGTTTACAGGTTACTTTTATTCATCCTAAAAGACACTTTAATAATCATTTTGTTTTAGATAAGGGTTGAAAACAACAGAATTAGAGGCTTGAAATTTCAAATTAAAGAACAGACTAATAAGCAGATGATTTTTTTTTAGACCAGATAAATACGCTAAAAACATAATAAATAAAAGTAATTATTGCGGCTGGTAATTACAATGCTAATTATATTGCTAATTAGCTTATTGTGATGTATACTGCGGATGGGGCCTTCACTACGCCTCAGATCACACAGAAACAAAGTCAAAACGGACTTCAGCCTAAATGATAAGAGCACCACTCATGACAATATGTTTGCTTTAATATTATCAACTGATTGCATATTAACATTCAAATGTCCTATTGGTATATTCCCACTGTCCATGTGACCGCTGTGGAACGACATCATTCCAAAGACCTTTGGTCTTACAAACTGAAGAGGTTGATTAATCAGGTCCTCAAATGATTCCTTTCTAAAACCATCTTGGAAGATGGCCTGAGTGGAGTTTGAACTTGATTTAGAGTGCCAGGAAAGGGTGGATAGACTATAGTTCCTCATATAATCTCCTGACCCTGGAGTCTGAGAGAAACATGAAACACACATACTGTACAAACCTGAATCCAACAGAAAACAGGCATATTATACATTGTACAGTATATGGCATGCACACTAAACCCACTGTACTCAAATCAATAGTGTTACATCAAATGCCCTGCTACCACATATAATTACAACATGATATAACATTATTGACATATTTATCCCTCTCCACTTTTTCTCTCGAAACATTTTTTTTAGTATGATGCATTGACACAAAAGGTTTTTATTGTTTGTTTTTTTAAGAAATTAAAACTTTAATTCAAATTGGAAGTATTAAAATGTATGCATGCATGCAATTTTTTACTAATTCCATACAGTTATCCTGACAAAACTGCGTAAGGGTCTCCACAAAAATATTAAACAGCTTCGTTTTCAACAATGATAAAAAGAGAGGTTTCTTATGCATCAAATCAGCATATTGACATGATTTCTAAAGTATCATGTGGTATAATGAGAATAATGGATACTGAAAAAAATTCAGCTCTGCCATCACTGGAATAATAATAAGAATTAATAATAATAGTAATAATAAAATAATTATATGATATATATTATATGATATGTATATAATTAAAAAAATATATAATTTGTGTTCACATAATATAAGTGTGTGTACTATGTATATTTAATTATGTATACGCAAATGCACATACATGCATGCATATATTTAAGAAAAATGTTATGCATATATTATGTGTATATAAAATAAAAAAATATATACATGTTATATAAAAGAT
This sequence comes from Enteromius viviparus, assembly GCA_032353835.1. Taxonomy (NCBI): domain Eukaryota; kingdom Metazoa; phylum Chordata; class Actinopteri; order Cypriniformes; family Cyprinidae; genus Enteromius; species Enteromius viviparus. The sequence continues at coordinate 10,186,379 of JAUCNO010000500.1, read as the reverse complement.
GTTTTCAGTTATTTATTTACTTTTTTTGTTAAGTACATAACTCATTCATAGTTTTGATGCCTCCAGTGAGAATCTACCAATGTAAATGGTCATGTAAATAAAGAAAACACATTGAATGAGAAGGTGTGTGCCTGTACTTTATATACATATCATGTATTTCTTTTTTATGCATTTTTATTATAATACTAGAGCAGCTTTCAAGAACTTTTCATACTAACCCCAAACATCTGAATGGTAGTGTGAGAAAAAAACAAACATTGGGATAGTATTAATATTGATTTTCACTTCTTTAAAAAGAAGGAAGGGGTTTAAAATACCTACATTTAATAAAACAATTTAGCTTTATTATTGTTATTATTATAATTATGTATTAATTAATTATCACATTTTGAGAAAATAAAGTTGCCAAGTTTCTATTTTGTTCCTATTGCTCCAGAAAGCAGAATCCAGTAAAAACAAAACAATGACAAGACTGGAACGCTTATTGCATGCTTTATGAGTGTGATGTTTGACATAAAAATATTCACTTCATTATGCTTGAGGACGAGATGACCTGTCATGACACGAAATGTTTTTCACTACATTTTTGAAGCATGATCTCACAAACAAAACAAAAAAAGAAAAGAAAAGAAGAAAGCACACACCCAGAAAAGCACAAGAGAAACCAATCGTTCTTACTGATGTCTTGATATTAAATAAATGAACGATGATTCATTTACGCATACGTGTATTACCGTAGCTATAATTCACAGAGATTCACACTGAATAAATTCTGTCATTGCATTGAACTGGATATTTATTTCCAGCTGGGGGGGGGGGGATCAAGTATGTATTGTGAACATCAGGATATATGAAGGCATATGAAAAGAATACAGAGTGTGTGTTTGCATTGCCAGGTAACCGTCGTGTTTAGATCTGTGGTCACCTGTTATTCAGAAAAACCTTAACTATGTTTGTCATTGTTCAGTAAAACAATTAAACAAGGTTTATCTTTACAGAGGTTTACAAAAAGCAGGGTGGTAAAAAAGCAACCAAAAATGGCATTTTAGTTAAACAAGCAAAGGGTTATAAAACACAACACACCCTCTGATAATACACTGTGTCAGGAATAAGGAAAAGTTAATGACAGAGTCTGTTCATCCCTCAAAATGAAAGAATGAATTTTTGGGATATCTGCTGATCTGTGCACGCAAATAACAACCTGTGACTACAGCTGCATGGCTTAATCACAGCAATACAGGGAGGGAATATGTAACATGCCAACTTCTCATTATCAAATCCAAATTAATAATTTTCCTAACAATGCACCACCTGTCTCCACCTGTGCAATTTTCAGCACATTGCGGAAAAAGAGAAATGCAGGTTTAAACACATTGGTACGGGAGTGTTGACATGGGCTTCACAATAAAAAAAGATCTGAAGTGTTACATAAAATCTCCCTCTGTTCCCTCGTGTGATAACAGCACAAAACTCAGGGATAGGTCACGAACAATCAAATCAGAGTCTGAACCAGAAGAGCTGGATTTTTCCCCAAACCACACTATTTATATCAGGTACCTCCCTGACTCGCAATCAATTATTGTAGCTCTTGAACACACATGAGAAAGAACATGTGACTAACGTTCTGCAATGTTGATTGAGTTATTCAAACCCATTGCACATCCGCAACAAACAAGTTGGTTTCAACTTAATCTTTTCTGAACGGCGGATCTGAGAGGAGAAGGGATCAAGCTTTATTCTTGCTCCAGATGTAACGTGATCATTCGTTCTTTTTATCTATTAATGATTTCAAAGGCTTCCAACCATTATTGCTTTTATTCTCTGGAATAAAACCCAGCTGCTCTCTTTGTAGTGAGTCTGTGTGGGTGTATGTGCTTTTGGTGCGACATGGAGGGGGTTGGGAGGGAGAAGAAGAGAGGGAACACAAAAAAAGGATGAATATCCACTGTTTGTTTGTTTTTTTCCAACAAAAATATTCACATTTTACACTCTACAACATATTGCCGATGAGTGTTTTTACAAGATATCAGAGTGGTAAAACTAATTAGCGTGTAACTCGGAACAAGACCCTACCAAACAAACTACATAAACAAGTTATGACAGTCTGCAGGAGGAGTACAATTTGGTCTATAGTTTTTTTTGTTGTTTTTTTTAAGCAGTTTAAAGCATTAAAAGCACAAACCCTGTGTTTCATCTGCCATTAAATTAGTATAGTGTTCTATGCAATTATTAGATAATGATTTTCACCCTAACTTTCTTTAGGGTGAGAAAACAAACAGACAAAACAAAAAAATAAACGTAGCAGTGCAGTCAAGTGATTAATTGTGATTAATCGCATCCAAAACCAAAGTTTATGTGTTCTGTGTATATTTATTATGTGTATATAAATACACACGCTTGGATACATTTCAGAAAAACGTTATGTTTATGTATTAAATTTATTTATTTATAATATAAATTATATGAATATAGACATATACATACATGTAAATATTTACAAACTTTACTGTGTGTGTTTATTTCTATTTACATAAATATACAAAGAACACACACACACACACATATATATATATATATATATATATATATATATATATTATGCAGACGAAAACATGTATTTTGTATGCGATTAATCATTTGACAGAACTAGTTTTTACACAAATTACAAGCATACAACTTGGGCAACTGTTAACAATGTTTTTGTTTGTATTGTATTATTATTGTTGTTGTCCCTAGTAAAAATTAATACATTTATTAAATTTGTATGGTTCAAATCTATGGATATTCATTGGCATATCACTTACTGAATACTAATTCAATACTAAAATACTAATTTATTTGAGGCTTGTGCAAAAAGCAAATTTCTTAATATCAAGCCTAAAATGTCGCTATTGACGAGGATTGCATGATCTTTGAAAAGTATCAATCTTTAAATGCAATACATTTCAAGTTTACCAGAAGTATAGTTGCAATAGCTCCACTTTAGTGTAATCAAATATGCTTCAGGATATCTGTATTTGGACTTCGGCACTACTTCTGCAAAGTGCATTAAGTACATAACTAGTTGTTCCAATTTAGCAGACCAGTTTAGTATTATTTTATATTATTTAGCATGCATTATAATGAAAGAATTGTGTATACTTTTTAACGAAGGGTTGTAAACAAATATTGTTACAAGTTTTCATTTAACCCACTCACATTAAGGTTTACACTGCATTTAAAACCTGCTTAAAAGTGCTGCATATATTACAAAACTCAACCATGAACAGAACACTTTAAAAAGTCTTATATTCGCATTCTCAAACAAAATTGTACCTTATTTGTTAAAAATCATAGAGTTTGTCTCAAATGGTGTGTATTGTACCTAGAAAGACAAATTTGCCCAGAATGGGTGTGAATGTGATTGTATACTTGTTGATTACGCATGCGAGGAGTGCCGCTGTCTTTTATTGGGAAATTTACACCCTTGGTGTGATTTATAGAAATCAGTAGTGCCCACAAAGCAGTAAAACTCTAATTGTTTCCGCCATTTTTAAAGTCTATCCTCCATTAAGGAATCGGTGGGTAATAAAGAGCATTTTTAATCAACCCTCTCTAGCTGATGTGTTGACGTTTGAACAGTCTCGCCTGGCGTACAATGCAAGCTTTTATGGCTGAGAACAATATAGGCTAAAATATTAGGACATCTCATAAGTGACTGGGCTTTTGGCCTTTTTCTCAACGCTTCAGCTATGATTATGTAAACATACACATCTACCGTACAGGTCATCTCTATAATATGCAACATTTTATTTGTGTCATACTGTGTTTTGTAAAATAAGGATGTTCGTCAGCTAATCCTGGTATCATTGGGAAACATGTGACTCACCTCTAATTTTAAATCCATCTCTACCTATTTCTTAAAGGAAACTAAAGCCAAAATTCCCTGGGAACAAGTTACGCCCAACATAAATCAGTCAATATGTAACATACAAAACAGCCCAGGATGAAAAACATGATGAATATATATGTTTCGCAAAGATATGTTAGGCTGTTAGAAAGTGATAGTAAAGACCTATATTGTAACCATTTCAGTATACTAGAATTTGATTTTAGAATGGTTCCTCCTGGACTGAATTTTTATGTTAGATATTTCCTGGCATTATGTCTTCAGACAATTAAGCTCAGTGTCCTCAAAAAAATAAATAAAAACAAATGTGTGTATACATGTAACCTACAAAAGTATACCACCACATTAATGTAGCCGTGCATCTCTTTCATCCTGCAGAATTTCTTTAAAAGCCTTTTAGAACCGAGCACTAGTGAGCGAGAGCAACGCGCTCTGACTCTGTCCCCGCAGGATACCACCTGGCCCACCTTTGCCCACCGGCTGGCAGTGCCACTGTAAATCCTGGAGCAATAGCTGGAGCCCGGGCTGGAGTAATTAATAAAAGCTCCATTACATGCCTTGTGGCCGTTGTTTGCTATTTCAACACCCCATTTGTGCCACGATTACAGTCATTATCAGTCAGCGCCATTAATTCAGCCACCGATGCCGGAACTGCATACTAATAAATTGGGCTCTAAAAATTTTTACCTTTCAAGGAGTTGGTGCTGGAGTGGAGCCAGGAAGTGCCACTCCTGATTAGGAGTCTTCTGCTGACTCTGAAAGGCCCCTTTGAATAGGGGCTGCTGCATCTTTGGAGATAGTTCACATTCCCCCTCTTTGATTATTCCCATCCCCTCCAAAATGAATCTTTATTAAGCTTAAATCCTAAATAAAATGAAATTAGCAGACTGCAAAATATTGCTTTATTTTCTGCACATATTCCCTGGTGCCTCCATGCAAATTATAATGCTTATTTATGTAAATGAGGTGTCGTCTTTAATTAGTTTTGCTTGAAGGCATTAAAATACATGTATTCTCTCCCCAAAATATTATTTGTTTTGTTGCTCTCTTCAGTTGAGTTCAAAATGACTTATTATGCTGACTAAAAAGCTTTATTAATTTCATCGTTTTTTTTTCTCCCCTGACTTTCAGAGTATTATCTTCTCCTCCCACTGTGTGGGAGCAGCGCTGAGCGTTTAGCTTTTAGCTGTGTAATGGAGAGGTTTCCTCAGGCTCTCTCTGCTGTGAAGTGGATACAAGGCTGTCTAAGAGTCCCTGCAGTCAACAGACGGCCCTCTCATGGGTCAGCACGCTTCTTCGTGTTCCTTAACCTCCTACATTATTGTGTGTGAGCACATATATCAATATACTGTACATCATTATTCATTCATTCAACAACCACAACAAAAACTATATACAAATGCGTTTACACTATTATAGCCTATACACGTTTTTATGCATTAATGTAATATTTTTGCTAATATTTAGCATTAGAATTTTTTTTTTAATTGTTTCCTGTTTGTTTTGTTATTTAAGTACCTCAAATTAAATAATAAATGTTGCCTTGCAGCTAGCTAAAAAAAAATTATTATTAACAGTTACAAAAGTACACGTGTACTGTGGTTACAGTGATGTTGCCATGAGATTTAGATCGATTTAGAAAATAGTATTGAATTATTACCATATTCACATACAGCGGTATTGGAATGAATAATAAAATACAATATAAATGTAAGAAATGTTGAAAAAAAAATAATTATTTCATAGTCAAACCTGCTACATTTGGTACACTTGAACTAACCGCTAGGCCATGGATCCCAATATGCTGTCTATCAGTTCCTGCGGATGACGTTGTTTATTTGCATGTGCTGTCTGCATTGTTTTAACCCCTAATTCATTAAAAGAATTATGCAAATGAGGTAACAGCACAAACACATCCCAAAATAAGGGCTGAAAGCAATTTGCATGCAGCAATTCCTCATCTTGCAGGCCAGTTCTTAGTGTCAGCTTTTGGAAGACGACTACATTTAAGCACTCCGCTCCAGTGTAAGCCTGGGTGTTTAGCAAATAGGATGCAGGTTTTAGTGTTGATACACCATGTATATAAGCAAATTTACCCCAAGTGTCCTGTAGCCCATCTAAAAATGACTTCAACTGGCACTGTATGTCGCGGACACCCCCCCACCCCCCAATACACTTAATGAAAGCTGCATGCATGCATTGTCTCATCAATCACATGCTAATACCAATGTACATTCTCATGCATTGTCAGCTCTCGCCGCACGCCTCTAAACTGAGGTGCAATGACCTCTTAAATGACTTTCAGACGGCTTTTTGCCTTATTTTAATATTTGTTTAAAAGGATTTTCAGTGTTACAGTAAATCTCCCTCTTGACACAGTTTTTATGCATTTGCAGTTGATTTACAACACAATGTTGAGTGGCTATCGAGCAGAAACCCGCTGTGAGTCACGGCCAAAGGTGCCGGAACCGATGCAGTCAAACAGAAATACACGCTGTCATACACTTCGCTCAGCTGACACAAAAGGTTAAAAAGAAACATGAGCCACAAACAACGAGCATTGGTCAATATTATATCAATATGCTTTGAGCCCTCAATGGACTGAAAAGACTGAAATGGCATATTTTATGAAGTTAATACCCCTCAACGCGCAATTCACACATATATAAACTCACGCACGCACAAACACACCAGCATGATTTATAGTAAGGAAGCTGAGGCCATTATAACGTTTTTATTATTACTGTTCTTTCAAGGCTAATGCTACAATAGATTTTTGCATGATTGATGCTTCCCAGTAAACATTAGGAAGATTCCATTAACTTAGCAGAGAGGAGCTAAATGGCGTCACTTTGATTATAGCTGCATTCCTTTCCATGCTTTTTGATTAAAAAATAGAATATCAATATCACATTTTTTAAACGAATTCATGATGTTCGGATCTGACTTCAAGAAAAAACCCAGTCAAAACTCTTCAGCCAACTCATGCAAGTGATCGTAATTGAGGTCACCATATAAATCATTAAGTTTCTGGAAGTCACTTCTGAAACAATCCTGGGGTTAAATGATGACAGAAATGGTCCTTCCAGTAAATCAAGTGACTTTGAAGTTCTGGTCATAGCTCGGCTAGTGTAAAGATGCTGTAATACAAGCTCTTAAAGGGACAGTGTGCCTAAAAATGAAATTAAAATTCTCTTTATTTCCTCGAACCTGTATGTCCTGCATGCAAAAATCTCCAAAGAGCATCCTGGCCATTCTTTTTGGCATAGTGAAAGTAAATCAGAATTGGGTTCAAAAAATGATGACAAGTCTTATAAAGCTGTACGAAAGCTTTGTGTGACGAACATATTGTAAGTAAAGTAAGTGGATTATAGCTCACTGACTATTCTGATGCTTTTATGACAGTCCAAATTTGTGTTCCACAGAAAAAAAGACAATGAGTAAGTGATAACAAAAAGGTCATTGTTATGTGAACTAATCCTTTAAACTAAACTGCAGAAGCATTTCGGTATTGAAAGAACGTGGTAACAATATGCTGAAACTTCAATCAGGGCAGAGGAAATTCCACTTGTAATGAGAAGGAACTGGTTTGAACTATTGTGCTTGTGCTGTTATCACGGTCCCGTGCCTCAACATCCATTTTACTCTCCCGACAAATCTGCGAGCAAAATGCTCCTGGCACGGACCTGATTGGCTAATTGATATCTTATGTGTGACCCTCAAGGGAACAGTGGCAGTGATGACCCGGATGAGCGTGGATCTCTCTCTCTGGTGGCCTTTGCAGGAAACAAGTTCACAGCAGACAGCGGGAGTGACACCCCTAACACCTTCTGCCAATTATTCACTGTGTGACCCACACCAAGAGAACAAGAGATCTGTCTCCCAATACGTAGTCATAAACATGCACGCCCAGCCTTAAAATTGTACACGTGTCTGTGTGTGTGTGTGTGTATCTTTCTGCCTCTCATGCCCTGGCGATACACTGGTGCTTACGGAAACTGAGCCAACTGATCTTTTGCCCAAAGTGCTAATTTGTGTCACAGCTGTGTGCGCAGAACTATTATTAACTGAAACGTAAACTAGAAGCTATGTCTCACAACAAGATTCTGCAATAAAACCACATTTTAGGGATTGATCTGGAAAAAAACGTGGATATATTTATAGGTTGTTACAGGAGATTGGCATTTTTCCATTTGATCTGTGGAAAAACAAATCGGAACAAAACACCTGGTTTTACCTTAGGCTAAGCATAATAAAATAATACTAATAAAACTATTTCCAAATCTACACAGTAAGTACATTTTCCACAAGACTTATAAAATAAAGTGGAAATAATCCAATGGAAATTTTAGATACTGCAAATTAATAATAGACTCTAGTAAAATCACAAAATTATTGGTGAAAAAGGTGCAATATAAATGAACATTTAAACATGCTTTTTTTATAGTGATACTAAGCCAGCTTGTTTCTCATCTTGTTACACAATTCCAAAAACCTAAGAACTGGTGAAAAATACAGCTGTTTTTAAATTTAAAAACATTTAAAAACAGTTTAATTAGACTATATATATTAGCAATAAATATTATTATAAAAATATTAAAAATATTAAAAATTTCTATAATAAAAAATATTATTATAAAAATATTATATTATAAAAACTAAATTTGCAACCTCACTGTATATTTGACTTGACCCAACTGCTTCAACTGCATCTATTTCAGTCTTTTGTGTTTTTTGTTAACATTTATCTAGAAAAACAAGTCCTGCAGGAAACTGTAAGTTACAAGTGTTATGTTCAGAATTCATGGTTTATAAATAAAAAAACACACCTTTAAATGTGAAGGAATGTGTATCTAATGAAAGGAGCTTTCAAGGACAATAAAAGATCCGGAATGTTCACTTTTAAGCTCTATATTCAGCCCATTTTCAACACTCTGCCGACATAAAATGCTGAAAATGAAAGCCAAAACAGAGAGCGAGGACTTATTTCATGTGGGCTGCATGGTTAGGCACCACTATTGGACGTGAAATGTTATCTCTGAAGCCTCATGTTTCAAAGCCTGCAGGGCACATCTCCCCTTGCCGAGTACACGGACACGCAAGAAATGCTTTCTGTCCCAGAATTTCACAAATGTCCAGTTGAATCCTCATCACTTGTTTGTGCGCACTGAGGCCAATCAATCTAGATGAGAGAATTAAATAAATGAACTCACGTCACGTTCAGGTCACGCCAAGAAAGGCCCATGTAATCCACTGAGGGTTTTTTCTTCCACAACATTTTCTGACATGACAGATATAATTATTCTAATAAAACTGTGCCTGAGACAAACAATGCTTTATTCCCTAGGTGCACGGCAAAGTTAGGATGCATGCCAGTTTTTTTTCCCCTGTTGCCACTGCTGGCTAACCACGTCACACATTTTTATATCTTGGCACATTCACAATTTGCTTAAGAACTAACAATTGCGATATCTTAAATTTTATTTTAAAAGGATAGGAAACTGAATTATCATTTATCTCATGCTGTTGCATGACTTTTGTTCTTTATGGAACACAATGCTTTGGAAAATGTTGTAGTGTCATTGCCCATACAAAACATCAATGGGGTTTCAAGAACACATACTATTTCTTTAAATATTAAAGGGGTCAGTTAATGTGATTTTAAATTTTCCTTTCTCTTTGGGGTGTTACAAGCTGTTAGCGCAGAGAATAGATTCCTGTTACAAAGATTACATTTTCAAAACCAAAGAGATATTCTTCATAAAAGCTATAAAAAACGAAAGTATCCACGCCCCCCTAAAATGGCTGGTTTAAATATGACCCCGCTTTTCTACGTCACAGAGTGGGTTTATTTTCAAACTCCGCTCAAATTTTCACACAGAGAAATAAGGCGGAACTATTATTCTCTCTGTAGCGTTGCTGCCGGCTGCTGGACGCGATGGGTGTCTTTGTAAACGTGAAACTACTTTGTTTGTGCTTTCAAAAGAGAACATAACTAATAATCAGTGGTCTAGTTGTATTCACAACATTGTTTCAGAACTGTTCAACACAAATATTAGAGCGTGCTCAGCGCATTTACAAAGGGCTGTGCACAGAGACTATTCTACCTCTGCAAAGACAGACTGGCGCTTCTGACTCACAACTTTAAGTTAGACTTTCTTATTAAAAGAATTTGCTATTTACTATTGAAAAACAAGTTTTGTGCAGTGAAGGGTAGTGCTTGTTTGTCGTTTCTCAGATCACAAATGCAGACATGGTGTCATGTTTATGGGGCGCAATGTAAAGCAATGCATAAAAAGATCTTCAACGGATGCCACAAATGCCTTATTTGTAAAGTGTTTTACATATTTTAATGTTTTGGTATCATAGTGCTGGGACATGGCATCACGTTACGGTAAGGGGCGTAACATTTCCGCCACATGCTTGAGGGATTCGGCCAATCACAGTGCACTGGATAGCAGGCCAATCAAAGCACACCTCGCTTATTAGAACGATGAGCTTTGTACAAATCACCCTGATTCAGGAGGTGAGGTTGATGTGGAAAATAATTTGATCTTTGCACCTTATAAATAGTGAAAAAAATAGTGACTGTTAGTGATTGGTCAGTACACAGAAAGCCCCGCCCCAAACTTCTGTCATTGGTTAAGCTAACTTTGCTATGTGGGATTGATTGGGATGCTCAAACAGCAATATAAGCTAGAGTCTATACTGAAAACTTAACCTACACATGTCTTATAGGCAGTTAGCTGGCAAAATATTTTAAATTCTGAAATAATATAACATTAATTTTCAGCTTTACTTCAACAAATAAACAAATATTCTATTTCAAAAAGTTTTTTAGGAGCAAGTACGTTTTCATATAACTAGGGGAGCTGATGAATTTGTTAACAAAAGAAAAAAAATTACACAACTGAATGAATTTACTTAAAATTTTGTTTCAATCTTGTCTGGCAGAATCGATTTGAAATCTATAGGCCGTCTATGTACAGTCATTTATCACTGTGTAATTTTAGAATACAGTTGTTTGTCAGTCTCATTTCAAGCAGCAGGAAGGATAAAGATCTTTGATAACCGCACGCCTTTCATCTTTTCAGAAATCCCTGCACTGCCGCACCTAGGCCTTTATTCTTTAAACATCCCCTTATAGGTCCAAACTGCACCGCATGGAATCTGATACACCTACAGAGGGAAATAAAAATAGAGAAAAGTCAACTCCAGGCTAAATTTTAAAAGGAAAGAAATATCACGCTCCTTTGAAGACAAAGTAAAAACAAAAGACTGTAGGATTTGTTCTGAAGCATACTGAACATAAATCCACACAGAGACATCTCCAACATTTGACAGTCTCTTTTAATGATTTTTTTATATCCTGTTAACATTTCGCTTTTCCCTTTACTGCTACGATGACAATCGGCTGTCTTTTTGCAAACATGCATGCCAACTAAGGATGTACATATTTCCCATCAGCCTGTGAAGCCCACCGAGCAGAGATGGGCAAATTCAGGGGTTAAAACTGTGGAGGAGCACTAGAACTGTTGGGGCACCTGAGGCATGATATTTCCTTTTTTTAATAGCATACACAGTATATAGTAAATAAATAAGTACATTTTATTATGTTAAACTTAATAAATTCTATATATGACAAATTTCCAATATTTTTCTTCCATTATTAAATGAATTAAATTTCTCAATATAACTCCTGGGTTTAAGCTCTGTGGTAACGGTGTCATTTTATTTTTATTTGTGGTGAGCGTATAAGAAAGGAAATGAATAGTGCAAACTATTAACAATCATTTTCATGAAAAAAAAATTAAATAAAATACCCAGAGCTTTTCTAGCCACAACAATTTGATAGAAAACAAAACGCCTGTCGGCTGGCGAGTGAGAAGCATGTTGGTTCTGGAATGGCCTGTGAAAAGTCATAAAAATATTTTCCTTTTTATTTAATGTCGCCCATAACTCATTGCAAGGAAAAGCTAATCAATAGCACCTTAATGAAAACTTGAGCCATATTTTATTTTGCTGCAGAGAAGGCCAGGATCAGCATTTGTTGCCTTGTTGTGTGCTGGGTCTGGCCCCGGGGCTGTTAGACAGATGTGCATCACGCTCGCAGATAGCTTAAATATTTGCTGCCTTCTCCTAGAAATGCTTTATCAACACGCCAAGCAGAAGAAGTGAGAATTTCTATGCAGAGAGCGCCATTAGAAAAACAACAGCCACAACTGTGAGTCTATATTTCATCATTTCAGCTCTGTCATTGCCACAGTCAGTGATTTAATATGTGAGAGGAAGGAAGAGTGAAAGGTTATGACTCCTACACTTTAAAATATTCCACCTACACTGATAACGCGGCTATCCCACGAACCCCTCTGTTTCATCCCAAATCAGCATAAACGCCAATATCTCTCACATCTGATATATCTTTGTGGCTCACAAACGTTCACCTCACATTTAGAAGGAAAAAAATAAAACATCCACAGCCAAGACCCCATATGCTTGCTATTTCTTTTATATGACAATTAATACAATAATTACACAAGTGATTATCACTAATTATAAAACATATTGAGGATTTGCTCGAATCAATACAGACAGACAAGTTCAAATTTGCCAGTAAATATGAACGACTGACATGCGGAATCGCCAGCTACCCATATGACAGCATTCAAGAATTATTATTCTAAGAATTATTGATCATTTCCCACAAAACAAAATGATTGCAGTGTACACAAACTATATCTAGCCCTCTCACTAGATAGTCTCACTTTCCTTTTCACTTTACACTGTAAAAATATTAATGCTGTCAAATGACTAATCTTTGATGATTCATAAAATGTATCACGTATTTATAAATGCACACACGCGCATGAAAAATGGTATGTTTATATATGAAATATATTTCTAAATAATGTAAGTACACATTCATGTAAATAGTTTCAAAATATATTCATGCATGTGTGTATTTATATATATGTATATACTCAGCATGTATATATATATATATATAAAATAGTTTGACAGCACTAAAAAATAAATGATGTATAATTGTTGAAAAATAAGAAGTGATTGTTGAAAATGAATTATACATAAAACAAAGATTAATATAGAACATAAAACTGTTTCAGTTTTTATTATTTATCATTACTTAGAATTAAATGTGATCTAGTTACTTGAGGCATCTAGTTTGGACATGCTCTGATATTTGTGAATATTTCAACTACTTATAATATACTATTATATAATATACTACTTTGTATAGCATCTATATTGCTGTGTTTCTAACAATATGCAGTACTCTAATTTTACATTAAACCAGTAAGTGCTCTACTATTTTTTTCTACAAATTAAGCCTACACAAAAATAATAATAATTAAAAAAAAATTAGTTTTTGTAGTCACCTCTTCCCAGCATGCACTGGGATATGAAATACTGGCATTGGTTAAATTGGATGACTCTTTGTGATTTGACTTAAATAAACATTAAATGAATCTTGAATATGAGCGATTAAAAAACATTCTGCATCAGACCCATTTTAATGTAAACTTTAGTAAACTTCAGACATGCCTAAACTAATCTTATTAATTTCATAAGCAGTGCACATTCTCATACTTCCTGCAAAACTGAATAAAATCCTACAGTATATTCTTGATCCCTCACACACTAAAAGAACTCTCAGACAGTATCCAAACAGAACAACGAGGATCAGCTCATTCGTTCAGACTGAGACAACAATTATTCATCAAAGGGGAAAATAATAACTCAAAGGTCAAGTCATAAAAAAACAATATCAGGCCTGTCTCAATGCTCTGTGCACATTATGTTAACCAAAAGAGAGCTCTCTCAACACAAAGAGATAAAGGAACTGTGGAAGGTGTGCACATCGCATCAGAAGATGGCACAAGTATCTCTGTGTTACCGTGGCCATTATGTGTAACCACAAAGTCCCACCTGAATATCAAACAGCAAATTTATCAAATTTATATCCTCAGAACGGTGCGGTGCCTGAGAGATTACGAAGCAATCAGCTAATATTGTACTTTATGCTGTTCTTTCGTTTTGATCGTCGGCACCATTTAGAAGTAGTTTTCTTTCAAATGAGTAACCCATTCATGAGGCGCGGGCCTGCGGAGAACTGTCCAACAGCGAGACGTCATTTGCATAGATTTGCATTGTCAGGATGCAGTGAGGGAGGGAGAGCTGACAAGCCACTGACTGCTCTGTGATGCTAAAAGAGCTGACATGCTCTCCTAAACGTCAATCCCGTCCCAAACAAACACACACACACACACACACACACACAGTGCTGCCTCAGAGCGAGGACTCATCAACCAGCGAGAGAAGTGGCATTACAAATTTTTTACGCGAGTAAACAGATGTCTGTTCACATTGTGAAAGAGAAAATAAGTTTTCAGTGCTTGTGAAAATCCCAGTTAATTATCAGCTACATTTATAGAGGAACTGTGCCTATAAAATCATAAAACGACAAATGATTGTGAAACAGACATAATGTCCTTGTCTCACTGTTTAGTAAAAACAACTTTACATACAGTCCCTACATATCATCATCTATTTTCTTATGCTACAGATTCTACTGTATATTGAAATTTGTTTTGTTCGTTGTAAAGTATTTTTATCCCTGTTTATACTTGCAAATTTGTTGAATCAGTTTATGTAAGAAAATTAGGAAGTCTGGGGCTAGGGATATTTTTATTCATTATTTCAGTTTTAGTTTTAACTATGTTAGTAAATCTATTTAAACAATTCAAATCAGAAATGTTGAAAAGTAACAAAAAAAGTTATTTTCTAAAAGTATGTAGTAAAAAAAAAATATATATAGGCTATATATATATTTATATTAGTTTCATTTTTAATTTTGTTTCATAATACTCTGTTACATATTAGATTGTGACCCCGCTAAAGGTCACAAAAAGTCAACAACTAGGCTTGGTGGTCTTTGTTTTCTAAACTGCTGTTAAACACATCATCCATTACAAATACAAATCATAAGACAGTTATCAGAAAAATAAAGTGCCAAAGATATATACATATATTTTGAAGAGAGTACAAAAACAAAATCAAGTGTTTAATTCAAATGGATTTAAGTGGGTCATGATTCGATTCGGTATAAAGTTCAGTTATCCAGAAGTGAAATCTACTTTGAAACCAAAAGGTTTTATCATTTAAAAGTGCAAAAAGTCACATTTTCAGATTATACTTAAAATGACAGATTTTAAATGTTAAAACTATTTTTGCTTTACAAATTTAATGCACCAAAACCTTTACAAACATTAAATTTGAAAGGCGGTGTTGTGGGGATAAAGCAGAGAAGACTGAGAACAATAGATATACAACAGAAGCTGTTTCAGTCTGCTAAAACATTTACGCTGAGGAGAACGTTCATATTTCAGCAGGACAATGATATCTGACACAAGAGCAAAGCAACTTTGAAATGACTTCATTATCAGTGAGGTGACTGACCTTAAAGTGCCCCTATTATGCCTTTTTAAATATGATCTTTCATGCAGTGTGTCATGTAGCTGTATGTGAACATACATTATCTGCAAAGTTGTGCTGCTGACAGTGCACGATAAATAAAGTTATTATCTATCAGAGAGGAAAAAAAAGTCGGCTCACAATCATCACATTTTTTCTGTTACAGATCCACGTCATGAAGTAACATATTTGCATAATGTTTGCCCACGTTCTACGTCCCGAACAACTTGCCCCGCCCACAAACAGTACAATTTCCGCGTAGATTACATCATGTCAAGAAGACTGTGAGAGTAAATTTGTTTTATATTTGTTCGACATCACCTCAGCAGTACAATCCTGTGTTGTGTTCGTGTCATTTTACTGATGACTGCTTTTCCAATTTTGGAGTACAACGCAATCATCAATCATCAATATTTCCTAAAAATTTTACATTTTCTTTAGTTTTAATTATCTTATTTACTGATTTGTGATTCAGTAAAATTTATTTATTATTGAATGCAGGCATTTGGTGTGACCAATGATACTCAAATAGATTGTCAAGTCAAAATATCACAGCAGTGCCCCCTTTAACACTAAAGCCCTGCCCTGGAGGAGCTCAGCCAGTGGTCTGTACTGTAACGTATGATTGCGGAACACAAAAAAGAATGATGTTCTGTTTTCTCTGTTTCTCAGTCTCTGCCAGTTTTTGCTCTGGAGGCAGCTCCTGTTTATGCACATCCCTCAGGCCATTTGTTTGTAGCAATTCCTGGTCCCGGAGTGGCATGCATAATGCAGGAATGAAAATGTTAACAGTGGCAAATAAAATCGGCAAGGTGCCCCCACAAATCAGGGCAGTTTAGGAGCACATTTAATCATCCATGCATAGGGAGGCGCTGCGATTTATTGTGGCATTTCTGAGAAGATCAGGACCCCATTTTTCCAGGGCCTTTCCAAGCCATTCGCATTCGTTCCCCTCCCATCGGATTCACATCGAGAGAGATCTTCTGCACTCACTCAACCAATAGTGCAAAATTGATGTCGCTCTTTGTAAACGTATGTGGTTGCTCTTTTGTGCTTTGTAATAAAGCAATAAGCTACTCCAAGCTATGCATTAGTGATTTTACCACCTTCTTGTTCTAAAAGCCTGTTAATATGTGGTAAAAATGCTGTAACGTCTTGAGTGATTGTTTTTTGTTTTTGAGTCATACAAAGCCAATTTTCCACAACCTAATATGATTCTTTAGGGTCTTAATGGAAAGTTTGTAATATATTTTGTTTAAAATTTTCTCAAAGACAGTGTAAAAAAACGTAAATTTTTCCCGGTCAAAAACAGCTCTTTAGATATCATTCTGTTCTGTGTACTTCCCTTTAAATCTTCACAAGCTCCGCTGACCCCGCCCCTCTTTTCCGAGGCACTCTCTGAGGATCTTTTTTTAGCTGTATTCACAGTAAAACTTGCTAATTAGCACATTATTAGGAAAGGTGATTTGCTAAGATTCATTAAAAGACATTATACTCACTGCTTCTGTAGGTGAAGCTGGATAATGAATGATTCGCGTGAACATCAATTTTGGTTGATCAAGGGAGCGTATGCCTTCAGAACCAAACTTCACGTTAATCCTCTGCATCTTCAGTTACTCAGATGTCGGGAGTAAATGACTACTGCTATGTTCATTTATACATTCAACAACAAAACACCTCAATCTCTTAGTCTTTCTTGTCTCTGCGTCTCGCTCTGATGATGGCTCACTCAGGGCGGGTCTGAGGTAAGACACCAGTTCAGTGTGTGTGACACGTTGCGGTCAATCAACTATTGTGGGAGTGGCCTCTGTCAGTGTGACGCCACACTGACATGCATTTGAGAATTTATTGAATTAAAAATTACTGAAAGTAAAACAAAAAAGGATAAATTTTTCTTATAACAAAAATAAGAAACCGGAAAAAAATTAAAAATTCTAAACATATAAAACTATAATAGTATATAAACAATATTAAAAATAAAGAAATATATGAATAACACTAAATTACAACAGTTATACAACCAATAAATACAACTAAGGTCCTCAGTCAAGTTCAAAACAGTGTAAAAAATCCACAAAGTGCTTGATGTAAAAGCAAAGTGAAGCTGTAACATGATCAAGGCCCAGCGCAACTGCAACTGAAGACACACACAAGTTGCCGCACCATATGGTGGTGTCAGGAAAATAAATGGTTTAAAAAATTCATGTGCGGAGCACACGAGCGATCACAGAAATACCAACACAAGGCCCCTCATGCTTAACCCTGCTAATCAGGACCTCAGGGGGGAGTTTGTGGAGAGATACGGCAGCGCAGCTCTAACTGAATTGAAGACCACTTTGGCATTTGGGCGGAAGAACCGGCAGCTGTCTCCAGATCTACGGACAGTGGCGCTCATAGCGATACAATCGCCAGCGCCTTTCAGCACTTCCTGTGCATGAGACAGACTAATCAAATGAGCCGAGGCAAGAGCTGCCCGAGCTTTTAGCCCTGTGTCCCGAAGCCCACCCTAAACCAACATTAAATCCATCCTCCCTCCCCCCTCATTTCTTAATGTCTACCCCCGAGGTGCACTTGGTGTGGCTTGAGTCATCACTGTTTAGGTTTGTAGAGAAGGGATGCAAGCTGGTGGCAAGGTTACAGTCAGGAAGACGAGGGACACTCGTATTCTGCCAAGCCGGCAAAAAAACTTGAAGAGGGCTTGGAGTGAGAAGATGCGCTCTGCTGACAAGGCAGCCGTCACCTCACTGCGGCTGAAAAGACTGATGCGCCCGGACAGCGCTGGAGAGCTGCGCACATAGAGCGGGTCAGTACAGGAAATACAGCTGCCACCCTATGGGACCGACCAGTCAGACAACCACACTGTTAACGCCATGGAATCAGCTTTAGATCAATGTCACATGGGAAAATATTGGCAAAACAAATGCTCTCTGCTGGAGATGGACGGTCCCATTATGTAGCAGATGTTGATGGGATACAGTGGTGGCCAAAAGTCTGAAACCACAAGTGAAAATGCTTCTTTTTTGCATATATTTTTTTTAAAGTAACTAATGCTGTTAAACAATTATTCGCGATTAATCGCATCCAAAATAAAGGTTTTTGTTTATGTAATGTGTGTGTGTGTGCGGTGTATATTTATTATGCATATATGAATAAGAATACATGCATGTATATTTTTAAGAAAAATATGTTAAAAATGTATACTTTATCATATATATTTACATGCAATTTAAATTATTATTATTGTTAATATAAGAATATGAATATATAAATGCAAATACATTTATTATGTATGTATGTATATATATACATATATATATATACATAGTAAACGTACAGGCGAAACAGGCTTTCATATTTGAACAATAGTGTGTGTATACAAATATAAAAATGAACAAATATTGTCAATGTTAAACTCATATACAGGACACAATTACTAATGACTAATTTTCCATTTATTGTAAATATTAGATTCAAACGACACTGAAAAAGGGAGGTTTAAATGTTTAACTTTTTAATATTTGTATTCCACTGAAAGGTTACTATGTTCCTTTTAAAAAACTGTGTATACATTCAGTCAATAATTAGTCTTGAAGTATCACATGAAGTCATTTTCAAACTGGATTCAATTCAAAGAGAAGGAAAATTAAAACCATTCTTCCAAAAAAAACTGGACCAAATCTGTGTCGCAGTGAGAGAGCAACACACGGTCACTTAAATGCTCTAGCAGACACAAGTCCCAGTTTCCAGCTTGTAATATTTGGTAATGACCACAAACCATGCACTCGCTTCCATTATTGTGTCATCATCTAAGCTATTTTAAGAATCTGGAAGCACATTGGTCTTTTTAATAAGACAAATTAGTGTCATGATGTGACGATTAAGTAAAGGCCCCAGAGCTGTGGTGGTAAGGAGGCCCTGACTGAACATGTGGGCAAGACAATTTCAAGTTCAATTTCAAAGAATAACTAACAGCTAACAATCTCCAGCTTCACTTCACGTAACAGCTGCACAAGTGGGTGTATGAGACAATATTTTCCTAGTACATTTCTGGTGTTTATTATTAAACAATAAACTGCTTCGCTTATATACTTAATTATATACTGTATGTCCAATAGTCCAGTAAGGATTTATAAAACTGAACAAAAGTGATGCATAAATACATTTCTAATGTAATGCATTACTGTTTTTAAGTGAATTATGTTCCTATTCAGTCTGAAAATAGTTCTCAACATTATTTATGATAGTAAAGCACCAAATAAGCATGTTAGAGTGATTGTGTGGCACTGAAGACTGGAGAAATTATGCTTTGCCATCACAGGAATGTATAAAAAAAATACTTACTCTTACTGTAAATTAGTTATGTAATTCTACTGTATTTTTGATCCAATAAATGCAGCCTTGTTGTGCATTTAGACATTCTTTAAATATCTGTAAATATTAGCTACTGTTTATATTAGTAGAGTTTTCCTCAGTCGGAACTGACTACCTCTGATTCATTCGACAGCTGCTCGTGACAGACATCTGAATAGAATCACAGTAAACATTAACTACTACAGCAACTAATCTTGCCCCAAAATCACTTAGTTCAGCAGCAGACACGTTGATGAGAAAGCCATGAAAATTCCATGGCGAGACTTAAAGTTTTGTTGCAGAGGACATATAACTGTACCACATGCCTCTAATCTCAGGCAGTGCTCCATTATATTAAAGTGATTTCATACTGGTAATCATAACAGAACACTCACAGTCATAACAAACACGTAAACACACAATGGCGTCTTCAACAACTCTCATCATTCATGTTGGACAGCGCCGCAAAATTTAAAGCATTTCACAGTAAAAGATAAAGGGCACTTCAAAAGATGTTAAAAGTGTGTTCGGCACGCCATCAGTGTGATTGTCTTACTGATGGGCTGCCTCTCTCATCTCCCACCCCAATGTCCCATGACTTATAAAAATCACTGGGTTTTAAACAATGCTTAGCTGTTTAGTGAGCGCATCAGGACGAATGAGGAAATGAGGATAAGTGAAGCAGGGGGGGGGGGTTGGAACGCATGTCCTAAGTTGCTCTACTATCGCTATAAATCACGTCTGGTTTATTGCCTCTAATAAGTTGATGCAAGGCCATTTTTCTCGCTGCCCATCGTTCAAACATTTAAGACATATTTACAAGGAACTTGTTAAAATATTTAATAATATTTAGTGGCAATTTCAGAGCGGCCTGTCAACAGCAAATTTACGTCCCTTAAGTGTTTAAAAAGGCGATGACATGAATAACAAACTGTCAAAACTGCCTCATTTGCATAGACAGGCCGTAACTCTGATACCTTGATTAAAAAAAAGAAAAACCATGATTTTAACAAAACAAGCCATAAAGACAACACTCATTGTGAGTGATGGTGCGCAACTTCTCCGCGAAGTCGCTCACGAGCAGACAGCGTCCCACTACAGATGCTGCCGAGATCATGTCAGCTAATAAAGGGACATATATCCTCCTCCCTGAGTTATTTATCCCGTGACTACGAGCGCAAGATGGAACGTCTCCTACAGAGTCTTTTAATTAATTACCATAAAAAGCTAATTCTGAGACGAGCGAGCCAAACAATCGTTTCCGCCGCAAATCTTGTCAAATCCTTAATCCATAATTTTTACCTTTAAAGTCAGGGAAAGCTGTCGACTAAGCTCGGCGCCGCATTATCGATTTAAAGCTACCTGGCGTACCTACTCTGGCCGTCTGGCCTTGTTGGCTTGCGCTCGGAGAGTCTGATATCAAGTCGTTTGACCCGGCAATGGCCTGGCTAGCGCGTAGAGAGAAGGGCCCCGTTGACACTGATTGCAGGGCTATGAGTAGTCTCTCCCCTGTGCCCTCTCTGCGCAACTCTAATTAATAGCCTATTCATCTTCTCTGATCTGAGTCTGCACACGCAGTAATATATGGTTAGTTTGGCGAGCAAGCCATTAAAGTGTAATAACCAAGTGCAGGCACTCGATTTGGAAGAGTAGCACCTTCTTACCATAGAGGGGAAACAATTAATTTCTTTGATGATCCTATGTAGCCAATCGCCTCTCTCTGAGCTCCTGAGAGAAAAACAAAGCCCATGGCGCGAAAGCCGGACACATTTTGTGCACCGAAGGAGCTGATGTTGTTACGCAATCGTTCTCTAATCTATACCGTCACCCTAGGCAAGAGAAATATCACTCAAGCGTCTCAAAGGCAAGGTGGTTGCAGTCTCTGCCGAGCACTGATCTCCGGTTACCTTTTTATCATTTAAGGCTCCCACAGCCAAGCTGAAGGTTAAACGTATTTAATTCCCAAAGCGGCCCTAGGCTGAGACTATTTGCTAAAATCTGCTGAAATACATCACGCTAAAGACTTCAAATCAGGTGCAGAATATAAAAAAAGCCCTTTTTTCCACAGCTTTCCAGCTTTGCAGGTGAGTAACCGTGCCAACAGGTTAACCTGGTGCCTGGCATTGGGGGCAGCTCATGGGGAGAAGGTAAATATCCTGAAAGCACATATAAGGGTGTGGTTGATATATGTAGCTATCGTGCAGGGGAGTCAATTATTTCGGAATTATGCTTCAATAATATCCCATCTAAGAAGGATTCCCAAACCTTAAATAGACTGGCAGCTTACCAACAAAGTAAACAAAAGGTTGCACAAACATTGACAGACAATGGTCAGACCGTATTCAATCCTGTGTGGCAGTTAAGGAGTTACTTGGAAGTTATTCTGTGTTTCCAAAAGCGAAAATCCATAAACTTCAAAGCCGGCATATTGCGAAGGAATCCGACTGAGTGATTACTTGAGCACCCATTATGGAACTTTTATTTTGCGTCTGTTAACCATGACAGGCCTTCTTCCCAACTGCCTTTTATTAGAGTGAAAAAAACACACTTGCATGCATAATAATCTGCTTGGTATTTCACGATTATGTGAAAATGAAAAAATCTGAATACCCAGGATTCAGCTTGGGGTTTTGCCTGCCTCTCAAGCAAAACCTTTTAAACCCATTATTCTTTTTGCTAGAACTAATAACGTTTTTGTCTCTGCAGCTTAAGAGACTAATTGACTAGTTTTTTTGGAGGATAGCCCAGATGGAAAAATAAGTACCCCTTAAAGACCCTATTCCCTCCTCTTCCCACAGATTTAAGCCCCTTATTAATTAAACTTTCACAAAGTAAGGGGTTTTTATTAAAAACGATAAAGTCTACCGGCTTTCAAACTGTTCTTTTGTATTGTTTTAGAGAGTGAAAAACCATTCCCATGACCAAATTTGTGGTCTGGAACTCATTTAAGATGAGGTGCTTAAAAGGATAGCTCACACAAAATATGACATTCTGTCATCATTTACTCAGTCTCTTGTTGTTCAAAACATGAATGACTTTCAGGAGAAGTTCTGACTAATGTTAACACGGTTATCCTCAATAAAATAAAAGTGGATGGTGACCAGGGCTGCCAAAAGGCATCTAGACATCAAAGTAGTCCACACAACTCATTTGCTATAGTCTTCTGAGAAGAAAATTAATTTAAATCGTTAAGCTCTATATATCTGCTTTTCACTTTTGCTGTATATACAGTACAGGAGCAGCTTAAACATTCTGCAAAACGTTTTGACAGGTTTGGATATCCAAACAGGTGAGTAAACATTGCAGTTTTTCTGAGAATGATTTAAGTTGATGCAAATTGGCCAAATGCGCAAATAACAAGTATTGTATAACAGTATCGTCAGTTATCAAACTGTTATGAACAAACAAGATGCCGTGTGGATCTGAACTTGAGTCAGTGAGCTCTGGTTGACAGGATGTTTAACATGGGGTGTGTCTTTACGTTATCACTTGGGTGCGATCAGTCATCATCTCGATTAATTCATTAATTTACATTGCACTATAAGCCTTGAAACAATATTTGCAAATCGATGTCATGTGGTTCATGTTGTTCATGCTGCTATTTAGGACATCGGCTTTTTTAAGCAAAAGTTTGAGGTAAGAAAACCGACTACAAGTGACATTGAGCCCAAAAGGCAGCCAATGAATTCTCAGGGATAGTGGGTGGTGCAGCCGGCTGAAACTGAACTACACATTTTCGAGCACAGCCAAACACGTGTCTTTCGCGTCTGTGTCCATACATACAGTTTAGCACTATCACAAGACCCAAAATAGATCGGCTAAAGAGCAAGATGACCCATGGAGTGTTTGGAATGTGGATTTAGAAGAGACTGACAGCAGAGGCTGCTTCTGACGTTTAAACTGCAATAAAACTTGCACTCATTTTCTGTATCATGAAGCTAATGGGTCGTTCAAAAGCTAACAATCGACAGGCAATCTACTTTTCTGCCTTATCTATTCATTTAACTATAGCTGAAGAGCTTTTTATGTTGACAAAATTCACTTCCCCACCCATATTCTTCTCCACCCAAGTTAAATAGTACAGAATGTAGAGGTGTGGTTGCAAAAATAAACAGCAAAAATGTGTTTGTACATTCTTTTTTTTCCATTTTCCCATAATGATCACACAGCAGAGTCAAACAGTAGCTGGCATTGTCAAGGTGACGTCTATTCAATACTATGAGAAAGTTTTGACTGCTGGGCCTTTTCACAACTCGTACTGCAGGTACTGTATAGTGCAGGTTTGCAGTAATTGCTGTTTATTACACTCAAATGGATGATTGTTCAAAAATATTCAGATCAGCTTAATATTTCAGTCGTTTCTACTAGCAGCGATAAAAAGAAATGGAGAGAAAATGGAGCCGTCAAGTTATGCCTGATTTTCAAAATATATATCACACAGGTCACATTTTCAGGGTGTTTTTTAAACACAGACATAAATGAGATAATCGCTTTTCCTATTGTGAATAATTTTTGCTCCTCAATTGTTTTCCTAGTGATAATGACATGAAATAGAAAGAAAAGATGTCATCCCCAACCCCAAAAAAGACCCCAGTGCATGTGTCTCAGAGTTTAAAGTTCACTAATCTCTCAAACTGTGCTCGGTTTTGCCAAGATTTGCTTTTAAAAGTCATACATTTCTCACAAGTTCTACATGATTATCAGAACTATGCTTTCATTTTACAGCTCAGTACTCTCATTGTCCCATTTATGTCTATTTTTATTTCTCCTTAAGAACATAATTTGACACTAATACTAACTAAAACTCCATTTAGTCTCCTAAACTCTGATAAAGCAATGTCTAAGCATTAAAAAAAAGTTCCTGTGGAAACAAGCACGCACCGTGCAAGTTAATGCAAACAACCATTTTAACAACCCTCTTGTAACACTAATAAAATTAAAGTTGTTACATAAACAACATCAACAATGCAAGAGTAATACAACTGTTAAGAAACCAATCGATCAAACAAATCTACCTAACCATCTTATTCCAGACATAAAGTGCATTAGACTAGGAAAAATACCTTCATTGTACTAAAAAGGATTCATTGTTTGCTCTTCGCTTTCATCCAGTTAAAAAATGATGATGTTAAAAAAGGAATGAGTTAAATAGGGAAAGACAAATGACAAACATTTTATAAACGAGGAGGGGGGAATATTCCTTTGAACAAAATGTAATAGACCGAAAAACCAGCACAGAAATCCCACTTCATGAGAATTGTTCTTTCCAGTCATTCCACTTGAAAAAAGAAAAAAAAAAAAAAAACAATTGAAGCCTGCTTGGTAATTTTTTCCTCAGTTATCTGTTTTCTGCTAACGAGATGTCACTAATATGTTCTGGAATGCTGGGTGAATGGGCAATATGATTGGCTACAAGGAACTTAATGATGTATACTAAATGTGTGAGGACAGCTTCTTCTTAGATTTTTTTTTTTTTTTTTATGCACAAACACATTTGTTGACAAGCTTTTCCAGAAGAGTTTGCCATTTCACGAAGGCTTTACTCTCAAATTAGAAGTGATGAATCGTTCCTAGGGTGCCAAATCCTTTTACCAATCAACCAGCCTCAGTGTTTGTTAGATTGGGCATTTTCCCTCAATTACGTAAATCATAAGGACAAGGCGAAATAACGTAACAGGCAGAATAATTAAAAGAAAAGCAGTTTTCCTGTCTCCATTTACCAAGAAAAACAGCTGATTGTTTACCTGTGTTCCTTTCAACTAATTAAAAGAGAAAAGCAAATATTGTAAGATGTCTGTTGACGTAAGTGCATAAGACAATTGCGATGTGGATTTCGCTTTATTGTTCCTCTCTCCAAACAGCATGCTATTCTGACTTAATTTGCACTAGCGTGCCATCCTGAGAGCATCTGAAGCCATCTTTAAACAGTCCCATTTAAAATTCAATGTGATTAGCTGCCAAATCACTACCAAGTCTGCTGCATAGGGATGGGGTAAAAATTTAATTAGGATTCGTACATAAAAGAGAGGTCTTTGTCACATTTTGCAAAATGCATCCCAGAATGACCACTACATTCAAAGCTCCTTTTCTCCTGTGAATCAAAACTAATCGATCTGAAGGGAGCCGAGGATAGAAAGTAGGAGGGAAAAAAAAAACACACACACACGAAAGCTCAAGGAGGACCTTGGTGGCACCGCAAACCCACAGGACGCGGCATGTTTAAATAATACAAAACTTTTCTTTAATCACAGTTTAGAAAATTGGCTGGGATCTTTAACAGGAGACAGCTGCAGAGCCCCACAGCCATTAATGAGATTCGCTGAGGGTTTCCCCTTAAAATATTTACACCGTCCCATGGCACTGCAATACTGTCCTAGAATGAGGAGATAAGAACCAAGGAGGTGTGCTGAAGTTCTCCTAATCAATTTGCTAATTACTGAAGTGGCTATAGAAGAAGGGAGGAATTCCTTCTGGCGATGCTGCGTACTAATAAACGCTGAAATATTTATTTACTCAGACAGCCAAGTGGAATTCTGAAGTGGAATTACCACATGAGCTGATTGAGACGGCAACCGCTGAGGTCTCTGTCAAGGAAGAAAAGGGAGAGGACAAATAAGCGGTCAATAAGGTTGTTCCGTAACATAAGAGGCCAAGTATCCATTTGCTGAAGGTGAAAGTAAAAACAGAGATATCAGTGCTGACAATCCACTTTAAGTGAGAAGCAGCTTCAAATACATTGGCTTTAAAAAAAAAATTTAACAGATACACACTTAATTCTAAGTTAATAATCTATTTTATTAATCTATTAATAATCTAATCTATTAATAAATCAAATCATATCTACACTACCAGTTAAAAGTTTTTGAACAGCATGATTTTTAGTCTGATCATCAAACATGCATTTATTTGATCCAAAATACAGCAAAAAAAAGGGAATATTTCTGCTATTTAAAATAGTTTTTATTTAAATATATTTTAAAATGTAATTTAATTCTGTGATTTCAAAGCTGAACTTTTAGCATCACAAACAATTATCACTTATCACACATCTACAATGAAATCTATATTTCAATTTTTATTTTTAAATATCATATTCATCACAACTTTTGTCATTTCTTATATTATCAGTTAGGTTTCTAACACATGTAACCTCTGTGTAACCAACAAGAGAAAAAGATTTTACGTGCACATGATAAATGAAGACCAGAGAACAGATAAGTAAGTCTTTGGCTCAGTGCAGCAAAGGTCAGGAGGGGGTGGTAGACTTTATGCTAGGTGTTTGAGCTCCTCGGTACCTCATGAGAGCAGCGGTCCCTTCCCACCCCAGAGGCCAGACTCAACACTGAACCTGTCACAGAATGCAACCCACATCCTCCTCGAGGTTACAGGAGGAGAAACAGGCGTCTTCCTCCCGCTCAGACGCGCTGATTGCAGCCCCTTTTTCTGACCTGTCCCTCGGCCGCGGCCTTCCCGCCCCGCCTGTCACACCACACCGTATGTCTGCTACCGCACGTGCATCAATTAACATAAACTAAAAGCCCTAACAGCACATGATAAACAACACCACAGAGGAAGATGAAGATGTTTCTTCTTTAACAACAATGCAGAAGCAGGGCTTGGAGCACGTACCCCCTCAGATTTATAAAATTAGTTCATTTTAATTCGTTTAAAAAATAACTTAATATTAAAATCAAAATGTAATAAATATATAAATTAGTGTGTAATTAAGTTTTTTTATTAAATAAATCATCGTTAACTCATCGTTAATGACATAAATAATGAGTAAAGTTACATTTTTGGGTGGACTATCTCTTTAAATAGAAGAGATTTAAGTGGTACTTTGCATAAGTCTCAGATCAGTTCAGCTTGAGATGAATCTCAGCGGTACTTTAGGTTTTTTACGAAATAAGTTTAAGCTTTTTTTTCTCTTCAGTAATTGAAAGACTTTGCTGTTCTGCGAGGGGCTCTCTGCATCAGCCTTCAGCAGGGTTTAATTTGTTCTTACTGCCCCTAGTGGAGAACAACTGATCTCATGTGCTCAGTGCGAGAAGACTTTTTCAACATCCATTCAGAAGAAGATTAAAGTGGGGAGTTCAAGCTAAATTAATCAACCTGCAGTTTTGCTAGAATCTCACTTTCAGCTTGGCCTGTGAGCGCTGGGAATTCACTCGTGAGTTAAAATTTAGACTTGAGTAATATTCCTGAAGACATTCTTACTCACTGAGTCATCCTAAAAGACAAAATAAAATACACATAAAATAAAAGAAAAGTAATATTTACCGTAAAGGGGTTATAACCATCTCATGACGTTATGCTTTTCTCATCCCTCTAGATCTAGATAGTTTTCAATTGTTTTCACTTCCTCCCTTTGCCTTCTACTGTGCACCAAAACGGATGACTTAAAAGAGGCAATTAACAGATATCACAAACAACTCGTTTAGCAGACGGCAGCACAGATGAATCAAAGGCTAAACAAACCCCTACGGGCATTAAAGGCAAAAACAACAAAAAGAAAAAACCTGTTGCTGTGACATTTTGTTCCTCTCACCTCAACGAGCACCAGTCACAATGGACTGCTTTGCGGAGGTTCTGTGCTCGGATCACCATGGCGATGGCTCTCTGCCTCCCAGGCTGCCCCAGGGGGCGATGAGAGCAGGTTGCCATACAAACCCCAACCAGGACCACGGAGGGGTTGAGACTACAGGGAGCGCTGGAACACGAAAGAATCTCCTACAGGACTGGACCGAAGCCGTATCGCCAACCAACGCTCCCAGAGGTTCAGCATTTTCCATCTCCTTGCCAGAAAATAACAGTGCCACAAACACAGGCAAATTACGGGGCAGAGAGCTGCATTTCATTTCAACCTTTAAAAGGGCAGAAAATAGAGCAAATGATGAGACCCAGAACATCTGTTTGGGGGTAAATCATATTTAGGTGACAGAGGGAAGCTGAGAAAACGCCTCTGTGAATCAGACAAAGGCCAACGGTTCTGCTTAACAGAGTTGAGTTTGTTCATTTAGCTGCTGCATATTCACACTGTGCTTTTATCTGCGTTAGACTGATATTCATTATAATATTTAGGCATCGTATGATGAGTATAATTTCTTAAGGGTCTACAAATAGATCAGCGAGACGTCTAAACCTGGAGCATTCAAAACAAGACAGGCAGATGATGCACTAAACTCACTAGTAAGCTAAACACAGCTTTGTCCATGCAATCATTTAATCCTCTCAGAACTGTAATAAATACCTGACAGCAAACAAGTACACACTGCAAACATAAGTACTGGTTTAATACTGTAGAGTGCAGTATTAACAAATCTGTGCAAAAACTGCTCTTAAGCAAAAGAAAAACTTTGATTCAAAATTCCAATTTACTTTTTAATCTAAAAAAGCCTTTATTTTATTTTTTATTTATTAATGAAGCGACTTTTTAAAACCAAATAAAATCTAGTTTAATATAAAATATCTTTATTTAATTAATCTTATTATAATAATTAACTAGATAACTTGCTAGAATGCATACATCTTTTAAAAAAATAGTAGCAATATTTCCCACCCAAATAGATTTCTAGTTTCATTCATAAAGCTATTTTTTTTCTAACTAAACAAAACACTTTAATGTAAAATGCCTTTATTTAATCAATTACATTAGAATCACATTCTACAATAATAACTAGAATATATACCTTTTAAAAAAAATTATTGAATGTTATATAGGGATTATTTTCTGTGACATTTCTATCACTTCTGTCCACATATATTTCTGACCCCAAGTGCAATATTATCAAACTCAATCCAATGAAATTTCAATTAAAATAAAATGTAACAAAACACTCTGTTACACAAAAGCTTTAAAAATATATTTAAATGGTAAAACAAGTTAAAAGGTTCACAGATAGAGGCCAAGTTACCAGCTAAAACATTTTTAAAGTGAAGAAAGCATCAGTTCATCTACTGTATGAGGCTCTGTGAGTGCTGCTGGGGGTACGGTTCATTCTGTGTCCCAGTGCAACCAGCAGGGAGGGGTGCGCATATGCCTTTGTCCCCAGTAACCTTGGCCAGTGTTAGGATTACCTTGCATTTACACTCACTGCTCCGTCTTTCCTTAAGACTTATTAAGAATGATAATGAGCTCGGAAAGGGGCAGTATGTCCCTTTCTCTGTCTTGTTAGCTCTCTCTCTCTCTCTTACTCACCCCCACCCCAAACCGTTTCTCTCGCTCCTGCCTCCTCCTGCATTGAAAGGACCCAGGACAAATTACCAAAAAGGCCATTTTCATCTATGAAGTGAAGGCTTAAATCGATACTTATTCCATGCCCTCAAAATCAAGCCTATATTACTGTTGTCAGTGTGATTTGTTTATTTTTGCTCAAGTATATGCATTCTCTTTCTGTCAAGGGGAAATGCTCAGGATGCAATTCACCTTGAACCTCAATTATATTAGATTTCCCTACTGGTTGATCAAGCATGCAAAGAGGACATTTCCAGTGCACTAAAACAAAAATAATAATGACTATTAAACAAACATGTGGCCTACGCACGCCTGCGTGTTGAGAACGGAAATTTTTACAAGGATCACAATAGTGTGAATACAGATACCAAATCATTACAGCGAGCAATTTACAAAGTGGTGGTGTAAAAAAGCAATTGCATTACATCTCGAGGGCTGTCAAGCATAGCGCAGAATCATGAATGTACATTTTAACACAAGGGTTACGGGTTCAAAGCCAAGGTCAGAGGGAAAAAGAAACAGGTCTCAGGTACAGTAGCACCAGCTCCTTGACATTTGCAGTAAATCAGCAGAACCGCAAATACATCTTTGATTTTGACTGAAGCAAGTTACAGGGAAAATACATTTTATTTGCTGACAATTTACTCAACCTCTCGGGCCATCCAAGATATACATCAGTTTGTTTATTCGTCTGAACAGATTTGTAGAAATCTAGCATTACATCAGTGAATGGGTGCCATCATAATGGTGTCCAAACAGCTGATAAAAAAACAACTCCACCCAACTTCAGCTCATCCATTTAGGTCTGTAAAAAGCTGCTCGTAACAAATCCATCAACAGTCAAAACCTTGTTTTGTCTAAATCAGGAGAGAAATGTACACAGATCATAAACTGTTTATGTAGACAAAACTGTCCAAAACCATTCTAAACAAATAGATTGGTGTATATAGATAATGAAAGGTCAACAGGGGATGGAATTTCTCACTGGAAGAAGTGTTATTACGGATTTTGGTAAGTCAAAAATCTTAATGCTTAATTTATTACAAACGCGAACATTTTAACTTCACAATAAATTCATTCATTAACTGAAGTCATGTGGGTTTATAGTGGTGATTTTCTCAGCTGTTTGGACTCCCAAACACCCATTCACTGCAGAGGATCTAAATTTCTTTGCTAATTTAAATCTGTTTTGACGAATTTACAAACTTGAAAGGCCTAAGAGTGGGTGCATTTTAATTTCTGGGTGAACTATTGCTGTGATCACAAAAACTAAGCTAAAATGCCCTTACTGCTACTTACATGCATTACATGCACAACTTATCACTGGTCAAAAGCACAAACAGCAAAGATGGAGATATGGGGAAGAAAATATTCAAGATGGCAGATGGATCCTGAGACTGATCAACACCTGCAAAACTGCTCTGACAGTTGGAGTTGGGTGGCTGTCCAGATGGAAGCATGTCTCCGGGCACGAGCCACATGCCACCACATTCCACAGACACATTGTAGATCAACACTGTGGGACAGGGCCCCAAGCAAAGCTTGTCCCTGACAATTTCCACATTAATAACCAATTACAAGCAACCTGTGAAGATTTTGAATGTATTCAATGCTTTTCAAAAAAGCTTTAACAATTTCCTTCCTTAAGCTTTTTATAATACACTGAATTCATTCATTATTGTAATCATCAGACACAGAGCCTTGTCATTTGAATGAGACCCAGACGCACAAAAAGGCTGTCCTCACACATTAATCACTTATTAAATATGTATAATTTTTCATAACGAAAAACCGTAATGACACGCAAACACACAGACAGTGGGCACACATCACACACGAAACGCTCAGGGCACAAAAACACTTACATTCTAAACATCAAGGTTTCTGTTTACCTTCTCTTGGATATCACAGGCATTTTAAACACGAGATGCTTCCCCTCAACTGATTGGCTTACTGGAGACAGGGAGGGAGAAAGAAAAGAGAGTAATTAATTACTTATGTGAACCATCGCATGAGAAAGACAATAAACCTGCCTGGTCGCCATGGATATGACATATTTGCTCAGAAAACAACACAATAATTAGCAAAGCAGAAAGATCCAGCGAGAATATGCGAACTCTGGGGTTTAAAGTGGCAGTGATCTTTTTACACGCTATTGCTTTCAGACACAACACAGCAAATAGAGCACAAACAAACATAATAGAATGAAAAACACCTTACAGTCTAATGCCACTAAAAGAAAAAAGTTTGTCAGCAAAAGCTGTAGCAAATACGTATACATTATAAATCAGTAAATCCAAAAGGAAAGGGAAATTGCTGTTTTAAAATAGTCATAGGGCATTTCTTAAATGTACAGGATAAATGACACATTAGTTTTTATGAAACTGTAATACTAATTATGTACTTAATACACAATTATTTTGTGGGTAAGGTCTTGCCCTGTCAAAGATAAACTAAATGAACCATCAAAGAAAAAAAATCATCTTACAATTTATTATTAACTTTTATAATAACATATTAGCCTATTATTCTTCGAATTTCATATTAAATACATAAGAAGAAAATCAAGATTTAACTTTTAATAAATAAATAAACAGATACATTGATGTGACAAGCGTGTCGTTCTGTGATGCAACTACAACCAATTAAGATTGAATCCCCTCAGGATACCAAAACAAAGGCTGCAGGGTCTAAAATGTATTATTGTCATAAATATGAATAATACATGTTTGATTATAAATGTTTCAACTAAAAGTTTCATTAAAAAAAAAAAACTATACAAAAAAAGAATACAAAAATTGCGTTTGCGTGCGTACGTACGTAACCACGGCAACAGCAATATAAACAAAACGAAATGGACTATAAACCCTGTCATAAAGTACTGTCATTATTTATTACTTCATTATATATTTACATAACACAAAAAAATTGGAATGCCACAAAAAAAGTCAGTTGCAGTCATTTTTAAAAATTCAGTTTCAGTATTCATATTCAGTATTATTACGCACTCCTTAGATACTTCACTAGCCTGGTGCTTTCACTTTGCACTCTCGTGGCTTACACCTGTTAATGCCCGATCACGTTATGGGTATTTAAAGCTTTCATAAACGCTCCAAACTCTCTTTTGTTTTACACTGATATCTGCATTACCTAGAATGGCATGAAATGGAGGGGAAAACCTCTTGTACTGTATTCATATACAGTATGTGTCAAAGACGAGAGATACAGGCGTCACATCTCGGCGTTTTAACCATTAATAACTCTATACCGAGCGGGCAGATAAGGACAAGCAAGTCACGGGTTATCGGAAGCGATCAGAAAGTTGTGAAGTACTTTTAGACATGTAGAAAGCAGCGCACGAGCTCCCTGAACCGGTCCGCGTCTGTCCCGCGTGTACTAGGTGATTGTAGGTGCGCAGAGTTTCAGTTCTCACGTTCTGCACTCACTGACGCGTTCTGTTCAAAACATGAGCTTTCTATTAGAACCGCAGGCGCTGGATTAAACACAAGCGATCTGTTGCATCGTAAACACCTGGGCGTATTAAACTCACTGGAGTCATAAACAAATAGTTAGAACTGACTAGTGAGATCTGTAGCTCATCCAAAAACAACAGTCTTACCTGTAACGTTACTTCCTGGCTTTTCCGCGACTTTCCAACTTAGAACAAATGTTGTGTATAAGGTGGATGACAAGGGAGCATGCGTGATCAAAGTTGCCTCATTTTTTCATTTTTTTCAGTGTTGTTATTATTGGATTTTCCTATTTCTAACATAGGGCAGGTCGCTCGGAAGATCTGCCCTGGAGAGCCGCTTCAGAGTGGGAAGAGGAATCCTTAATTGAATATCTCAGTTAGCACACAGTGAGGGAGCTGGAAAACACGGAACGGATTCTACGTATCCGCCCCGTCAGCTTAATTGCACTATGGTATTGATTTGAACTGCACTGCAGTGAACGATATGGGACGTTTTATTCTGTTCATTCCTATGACATTGTTGGGGTTTTGTGGTCACCTTCTGGATTCACAATTCTATTGAGACTTTCTTAAATAAAATTTCTTCTGTCTTATAAATAAGCTTTCCTCAGTTGTACTATTTTAAGCCATTTCAGTAGACTACATACAATACAGCTGTCTTACATTTAAACAAGCAACTAAACTCAGGTGTAATTTTCACTGACTAAAGAATTTGTATTTTAGTAAGATATTAGGCCTACCTTTATTATCATTAATACAATGACTTTTATTATCATTTATCAAAGCTATATGAAGGTCGTAAAACAAAATAAACTCAAGAAAAAAAAGAGCTGTGATAATGTATTTCAAACCTGAACTTATCCTTATCTAAATTCTGCACTCTTGTGAATTATTGACAAACAGATTATTGCTAATTAGCAGTTTTGTGATGTGCCCTGCTCTACATAAAAAAGAATAAGAGGTAATCAATATAGTCAACTAGCAAGGTAATGCTCTGAGGTCTTGCAAAAACAACTTTTGCAAACATTTTGCACCTGAAATTAACATTAATAATACATTATGTAAAAATTACTTCAAAATTCCATGCTTAATTTGTTGTCTCAATGTTATACTTGCATATCTAACTGTAATAAAATTGCATCCTTGAAATAATTGTGAGAAAAAAGACCAGCATAATGATAAATTAAAACATTAGTTCACCTAAAAATGAAAATTAGGCTGAGTTTTGCTCACCTTCAAAACATCCTAGGTGTATATGACTTTCTTTGTTCAATCGGAGTTCTATTAAAAAGTGCAGAGAGAGAACAAAACAAAAACATGCATCCTACACTCTCAGAAATAAAGATACAAAAACTGTCACTGCGGCGTTACTCTTTCAAAAGGTACACGTTTGCTCCTAAAGGGTCCGTTTTGTACTTAAGGGTACATATTAGTACTTAAAGTGTACATATTTGAACCTAATAGGTACAAAAGTACCTTTTGTAAAGGTACCGCCCCAGTGACAGCTTTATTTCTGACAGCAGAAGTGACAAAAAAGTGTTTATTATGTTTGAAATATTGATATTTATTGTACAAAAATGCATGGATTTGCTATAGGAGGTCTTATCTGAGTTTATTTAATGTGTTCTGGACTGTTAAAGGGAAACACCCGCCCACAGGAGAGCTTTAGAAATCACAGGACATTTTTTTAATATAACTCCAATTCTATTTCCTGAAAGAAAGAAGTCAAATACACCTAAGATGCTTCAAAGGCGAGTTAAACAGACTAATTTCATTTTTGAGTGAACTAACCCTTTACTAGCAATTATTTTATCAACACTGCACAGCATTTTTTTTTAGACATGGCTATGCTTTACATTATTTTTAAATGACAATATAAGGATAACCTTTCACGTTTTTGACTATTAAAGTGAAATGAAATTATATTTAATATCTGCCGCTTGATAAATATTGAAGGACATGTTCATAGTTCAAATCCCCATCCTATTATTGCCTGTGGGATACTGTTACAAACGGTACATATTTAATGATGAAATAGCCCCACAAGCCCACAATGTTCAGAGGTAAAGCTCATGTTCTGCGGTTCAGACTGTTGGGTTCATCACTTTTAAATGGTTGGTTTGAACATCATGTTACACAAAAGAACTTCTCTGAGGTAACGCAAGAACTATGAAAGGGACATGGGGCACACACAGAATAGCCTTGTGATTGATAAAGCTTTGCTGTGCAACTTAAAGTGCAGATTTCTTTTAAAAAAATCATTTCTCTATGTTAAAAAAGCAAATGAGACCGTTCCAAAATCCCGAACAGATTCTGCTTGCCCTTCAGTCGATTCCCCTGATGGTGCAATACTGTGATACAGAATAATTATGTAGTAAGAAAGAGCAAAAATCAATACATTATTCTGCAGATCACTTGATTCCGTAATGACTAGTACAATTATTGCCATCCATTGATTCATTAGAGCGGCTCTCAAGGGCAGACCCAACAAACCCTTAGCCTTCTGACTTCTTCTCCAGTGCCATCACTAATTATGAAACATTAAAAGCTAATCGCAATGTAGGACAAGGTTAGAAGAGCCATACTGCTAGGTGGAACCACTTAAAGCAATTAGTTTCCTTCTGTCCACATTTTTGGTTGAATTTTTCTTTCAAGTCACCAGTCATCGCCATTACCGAAAACAACACAGCTAGTGCAAACGGGAACTTCCAGCAGCAACATTTTTAGCATGACATAAACAAGAATATTTTGTCATCGAAAAGGGCAGGCAAAATGTGTTTCTATTAGGTGTCTGATGCTGCCTAACTGGAATGGGAAGGGTGTATGTATAATTGGAACAAAGAGAATACTTTTAGTACATTCCATGCAAACCGAACTACGCAAACAGACAAGAACAATAGAAATTGACAAACTGATGAATATCAGTCCTATCGTCTGCATTGACAAAGTGATAAAGCACTGTCCATATGGCCCTGCTGACATGTAAGCATTTTTAATGTGAGGACACCTTTGCCCTACGCAAGCAGAAAGACTTGACACTGGATTCGGTGACTATAATCACCTTTAACATAATGAGCTTTAACACGTTGTCTCCTCTCAATCGCATCGCATGAATAATACACCAAAAGAAGACACAGAGCTTTAAATATTAGCTGTTTGTTGCAACTTAAATGGGGGTGACAGATATGAGCGTTGCAAGCAAACCTCAGGCCATTTGTTACTTAGTCTCCATCCACACAGAATATAAACAGAGCAAAGGTATAAGGGATTTTATTTTGATCATAAATTAGGATGAGGGGTTTAAGCACCATACGGGTCATATGTGTGTGTGTGTGTGTGCATATAAGTGTAGATATGTGTCACATACCTACCTACATATATATATATATATATATATATTAGTGCAATAAGCCTTCACATACATACTAGTCAAACAATTAATTGCATTTACATTATTTATTTTTATTTTTTACATGAGTTTGTGTGTACGGTGTACATTTATTATATGAATACACACACAAACAGCATATATTTTGGAAATATTTACATGTATTTATAGAATCTATAAAATGTATATATTTAAATATATTAACCATATAAACATTCAAGTTTTCTTAAATTTATAAATGTGTATCTTCATATATGCACTTAATAAATGGACACATATTTACATATATTATGTAAAAAATACCTTTATTTTCAATTCAATTAATCACGATAAATCATTTGACAGCACTAATATCTATATATATATATATCACGTCATACAAAAAATATAGAAATCAATTAGTAAAGAAAATTTGCATGAGTTTCTTTATTTTTCAACAAAACTAACGTTAAAGAAAAATAAATAAATACAATTTAGCTGTAGATATAGTTTAGTTTATTATAGTTTAGTTCAGTTCATTCAATTCACCTGTCCTCAGACAGATCCCTGTTAGAGCGTAATTAAGGTCGACTGTGAAACTCAGTGGCATATCGTGGAAGGGCAGGCAACTGGCATTTACCTTAATTAGATAAAGATATGTACAAGCAATGTCCTCTAGAAGCAGACGCCTGTCTTCCAACCGGAAGTTAGAAGTGCTGGCAGCTGCCTGTGCTCGGTAAATAAGAAGCAGCTTTGTGAGTTGATGGGCAAATAGAGGGAGGGAGAGAAACAAGGTAGAGACAGAGTAGTTTAACCAACTAGGCAGCTGTTAGAATTCTATCCCTTCTTTGCTGACTTGAGTTAATGCTCTCTTCATCCTTTAGGTTGCTTTATAAATATCACTAGTCTGCAGTATTGCTTACATATTAACCGGGGCCTTTAACAGGTGTTTAAGTAACCAAGCTTATAAAAAAAACACTAAATACTGCCACTAATGTTTGGGAACCCCCCTGTGTAACAATGTGTTCTCCCTGTTCATTTATTTGTCCCAATCGCACACAATAACAGGTAGGTGGTCACTTCCTTAATCACTTACTCAGGAAATGAAAGTGTGGAGCCTTGTCTGCACATTATACTATCGAATCAAAACAAAAACGCTTGCATGTGTGCATCGGAGAACGCTTTATTAATTTATTTAGAACTCTCAAACTCTTAAAACGTGCATATCAAAATCTTAGCACACATATTTTGAGCGACTGCAGTCATTCGTCAACAGTATATAAATCAGTGGTTCTCAGCTGGTCATGACCTAATAAAAGGGAGTATAAAACACTTCCCATACCTTTTGTTATTGACGTCAATGGGTGTGAATTAAATCAAGCTTTACACCAGAGGTTCAACTGGTACATGGTGGCCCAAAAATGGGTTGCAATTCCGTTTTGCTAGGGTCACGGTAAATATCATGTAAATATTAAACTGCAATTAAGTATATAATAGTGCATAGTTAAGATAGCAACACAAACAGGCATATTTACTTCAAAGGGAGGACAAAATACTTTCAGTATCTTTTAGTATCTTATCTTTTTATGTGTTTAGCAATAAGCATCCAATCAGACTCCACAGTATTTTGCCAATGTAGAAAAAATATTGCCCACAACACAATTAATAAATTGAAAATCCTAATGCTTGGTTTTAAATGTTAAGTGTGCCACTAGTGTTACCAAAAAGCAAAACCCAAAGAGGCAGTACCAACATCTCATCATTGACTGGGATGCTCAAACAAACAAACAAACAAACAAACAAAAGGTATTTAAATGCTACAAAAAAATTTGGCATCACAGCATTGTAATGAACCAGTGAAAATGAGTAAACTTTTAAAAATTTGCTACAGAACACATTTAACAGTGTTATTAAGTATTTTAAGGGTTTTCAAATGTTAAGTTTAAG
This sequence comes from Enteromius viviparus, assembly GCA_032353835.1. Classification (NCBI taxonomy): domain Eukaryota; kingdom Metazoa; phylum Chordata; class Actinopteri; order Cypriniformes; family Cyprinidae; genus Enteromius; species Enteromius viviparus. The sequence continues at coordinate 10,147,627 of JAUCNO010000500.1, read as the reverse complement.
TGAGTGTTGGATGACAGCAAATATTATGTAAGAAAATAGGAAAAAAATAGTATGTAAATAAAAAACTAAATCAGCTTAATATCAGCAAATAACCAATATGGTATCAATATTTTCTGCATGCATAATATGCAGTCATCTCTCCATTAATTCATTCATGTATTGATTGATTGCATAATTAGTGTTCAGAAAAATTAAAGATTACAATAGTAATCTAATTGCAAAAACAGAGGAAATAGACATGCATAATTTATACCGGACAAAATATATAAAACACCAACCCGTGAGCAATACATCAGTATTTCTTCATCTTTATTAATGTTAGTTAATAAAAATACAAATGTTTATTGTTAGGCCCATAACAAATGAAATATTATTATTTTAATGTATTTGTGAATGTTGAAATTATGATTAATACATGCTTTAGAAATATTTTTTTATTGTTAGCTCATATATTAACTACTGTGGTTAGCAAACTGGAAAATGTTACCAAAATCTCTAATGCTGATATGATTATGATATACTGTGCATCCCTGTCTGAAGGTGCCACAGTGTTTATATTTTAAGGAAATCTACTGTACATAAATCAGGGAAAGCAGAAATTACTGTTACATGCAAATAATGAAATAATTTTTTTTATTTACGATAAACAACTTTGCAAACGTGTTAAAAGAGCACCATAAAATCAGGGTCCTGAAGCAAAACCAGCTATAGAAACAGTGGCACTATTTCAAAAGGGACCAGTGCTCTGTGTTTATTAATGCTGTCTACCAACAATGCTTGTCATACAGCCATATGGTGCTGATAAGATATCTGGGCGCAGAGTTAAAATCTAATTTTAATAAATTCTTAATCAGCTTGTAGGATACTGAAACAACATAGTTAATGGAAATGTGTGGAGTCAGCGAGGTCTTTTGCAGTCGTGGTCTTTAATAAGATTTGAGAGGCATTACAACAACACAGCAGTCAATGTCACGTTGAGCTGCTCTCTCTGTCTGTAACTCAAGTGGGGAAAAAAAAGGAAGAGGAGAGTGGCGGGCACGGGGAGGAAAACATGGTCATCTGTTTCAAAAGAGACGGAATGTGATCTCTGGGGGAGAGAGTTGCAGACGCTGTATATCACATATCATCTTCTCTGATCATTCACGCTTTCTAATTACTGAAGGTGAGGAGGGCCATAATTTTATCGTATTTGTTTTGCATCACTGCAAAAATAGAAAATGAGGGCTTGCAGAGCTATACCAATTTACTTCATTTCGACCTTGATTAAAAGAAAATTAATTGCCACATCTCTCATTATGTTGCGAGCGGCATTTGATGACTGGAATGGAAAAAGTAAAAAAAAAAAAAAAAGAATGAAACAAAAAAAGAAACAAGATGCACAGCCTCACTGGGAGCGCAAGCTCGACCCGCGTGTTCAGGAGACAACACATTCTTTTAATGATGAAAATAAACAGGCCTTTTAACGCAAGCATCACAAGACAATGTCAAAGATATTAGTCTTAATATCACAGCGGTTTTCTTCATGGTGCTTAACAGCGGAAGAGACCTTGTAACTTTGCCATTCTGTCTAGCACATCCTTTGCAAAACACAATTAAATCTTTGAACCGAGTTGCACTAAGCTTTGTTAAGTTAAGGAGACAAGCCACTGAGCAGAACTTTATGTTGACTGGCAAAACAAGAAAAGATGAGACAGGATCTAAACAGATCACTATATGAGGACTATGAAACAAGACAAGCTCTGCGAGATGCAGTCGAAAAGTCTACAAACGCGTTCAAAATCTGCACTGTCTTCAACTAAACACACACACACACACATATATATAAAGCTGATAACGGAATATGCAATAAATATGTAATAAGCTAATAATTATTTTGGCAATTAATTATAAATAATAAAGGTTGATATTTAAGCTACTAGCTTTTAAATAAAAAGGTGTCATTTAACATGAATGTATTAATTGATGAACGAGCAATGAATATTACATTTATTACACTCTTAATTAATCTTGGTTAATATTAAAATACAGTTGTTCATTGTTTGTTCATGTTAATTCACCGTGCGATAGCTATGTTGTAACTTGTTACTTGCGAGTTTAAGCATGCATGCTAAAGAAGAAATTAGCATTAAGATTAATTAATGCTGTAAAAGTATTGTTCACTCAAGGTTTAGAAGATTACATTTAACAAGATTACATTTTGGTGGCCATTAAATAGGTATTTGAATGTAAAAAGAAAAGTTATATCTATCAAAAATGTTAAATCTCAAGATACCAAAATAACACTGATTCAGAAGGTCATGTGATCTCAAGGTGGTCCCATAAGGTGATCGGCTCCACTGAAGCACATGCTGGATAACATGATTATCAATTCCTGCAGCCATTAAAGTATAAATTGGCCAATTTAAATCCAAGTATAATTTGTATTAGTAAATTAGTAAGGAAAGCCAAAATACCAACACTTTTAGACCTTTGGACTCAATAAACTGTTTTCCATGTTTCCACACTTCAGATTCAACTACGTTCTGTGTCCTTTTTTCTTTGTCTGAATATATAAATCCCTCTTCTCCCCCTTTCCTGCTATCCTCTCCTTTGGATAAGCCACCATATGTCTCGGAGGATCAACTTTGAAAGTTTTCTGAGAGCGCGGTGTATGATTACACGAGAATTTCTCACAGACAGGGATCTCTAGAAGAAGGAAAATGCTAAATGCTATTTTAGAAATGAAATCCTCTTTCATGCATCTGCACCTGTCTCCCTCTGAGAACCCAGAGGGCAGATGCCTGATGGGGGAGTTTCGCCTGTGCGCACACCTCATTCTGAAATATTTATACGCTTTTGACACTCTCCGATAGGGGGTGAGACAAAGGGTGCTCTGTGCCCCGTGCATTTGGTCTTGTATACTAATCTCTCATTTGACGTGGAGCTATTTCAGCTGTTTATCTCCTCACTGAATCATTAGCCACATTCAGAGTTTTGTCCAATCAAACTCCCATCGAGCTCCCAATGTAATAATTCATAACACACTTCAATCAAATAACATTATGCACCCTCAAATTAATTAAATGCAAACTAAATTTATTTACTGCTAATATTACTGTATAAAGGAAGTACCAAGATTAGACAGACACGGCTCTGATGCGTTTCCTGATGGAGGGGGACTAGCAAAAAAAAATATGCTGAGCGCCAATGCACAAATCCAAGCAACCTGTCATGTATTGCTAAAATGTATAGCTTGAATGCACTAGGTAAACATGTCTGTCTAAATTAACAATCGCTCACTGATTGGTTTACAAGTTAAAGCTGTGTTCATAACTTTACTAAAATTTAATTTGCGATTGAAGTTTTGGCTGAGGTCATCAATGGCGACAATGTACACAGCTCAAAAAAATTAAGGGAACACTAAAACAACAATGCAACTCCCAAGTCAGTCACATTTCTGTGAAATCAAACTGCCCACTTAGGAAGCAACACTGATTGACATTCAATTTCACACGCTGTTGTGCAAATGGAATAGACAACAGGTGGACATTAAATGCAATTAACAAGACACCCCCCTTAAAGGAGTGGTTCTGGAGATGATGACCACAGACCACTTCTCAGTTCCTATGATTTCTGGCTGATGTGTTGGTCATTTTTGAATGCTGGCGGAGCTTTCACTTTAATGGTAGCAGGAGACTGAGTCTACAACCCACACAAGTGGCTCAGGTAGTGCAGCTCATCCAGGATGGCACATCAATCAAAAAAGCTTGCTGTGTATGTCAGTGCATGGAGGCACTACCAGGAGAAAGGCCAGTACATCAGGAGACATGGAGGAGGCCGTAGGAGGGCAACAACCCAGCAGCAGGACCGCTACCTCCGCCTTTGTGCAAGGAGGAACAGGAGGAGCACTGCCAAAGCCCTGCAAAATGACCTCCATGTGTCTGCTCGAACGGTCCATGAGGGAGTTATGAGGGCCCGATGTCCACAAATGGGGGTTGTGCTTACAGCCAAACACCGTGCAGGATGTTGAGCATTTGCCAGGAACACCAAGATTGGCAAATTCAGCACTGGCACCCTGTGGTCTTCACAGATGAAAGCAGGTTCACACTGAGCACATGTGACAGACGTGAAAGAGTCTGGAGACGCTGTGGAGAACGTTCTGCTGTCTGCAACATCCTCCAGCATGACCGGTTTGGCAGTGGGTTAGTAATGGTGTGGGGTGGAATGTCTTTGGAGCCGCACAGCCCTCCATTTGCTAGTCAGAGGTAGCCTGACTGCCATTAGGTACCAAGATTCCTCAGACCCCTTGTGAGACCATATGCCAGTGCGGTTGGCCTTGGGTTCCTCCTAATGCAAGACAATGTTAGACCTCATGTGGCTAGAGTGTGTCAGCAGTTCCTGCAAGACGAAGGCATTAATGCTATGGACTGGCCTGCCCGTTCCCTAGACCTGAATCCAATTGAGCACATCTGGGACATCATGTTTCGCTCCATCCACCAACGCCACATTGCACCACAGACTGTCCAAGAGTTGGCGGATGCTTCAGTCCAGGTCTGGGAGAAGATCTCTCAGTAGACCATCCTCCACCTCATCAGGAGCACGCCCAGGCATTGTTGGGATTGGAGGCCACACACACTACTGAACCTCATTTTGACTTATTTTAAGGACATTACATCAAAGTTGGGTCAGCCTGTAGTGTGTTTTTTCACTTCAATTCTTAGTGTGACACCTAATCCAGACCTCCATGGGCTAATACACTTGATTTCCATTGATAATTTTTGTGTGATTTTGTTGTCAGCAGGTATGTATGTATGTATGTAAAGAACAAAGTATTTAATAAGAATATTTTATTAATTCAGATCTAGGATCTGTTATTTTAGTGTTCCCTTTATTTTTTTATGCAGTGTATATTTTAAACCCCCCACATTGTATTTAAATCATTGTATTTTAAGCTCAGATCATCTAGTCCTGCAACTAATCAGTAAAAAAAAAAAAAAGACTGATGCATTTAAAGGCCATCAGCATCGTAAATCTTCAAAATATTGTAATATTTCATATTTAAAAAATGTATCTACATGTATAACACTATTCTTTGTATTATATCACCTCAAATTATAAAAAATAAATAAATAACACTAATGCAAGGGTCTTCCTAATGCAGTGTCTAAGGGAGGGTAAATTTAACATCGTTCTCTCTTTTGATTGCCGTTATCAGTCTATCAATTTTTAGTTGCAGAGTTTTTCTTCTGATATTTGAGCAAATGGGAGTTGGAAATGCAAAAATATATTTCTGGTACCATTTACTGCTCTACAAGTTAACTCAACTATAACCACTTCTGCTGCTGAGAAACCTGGAAATGTAGAAATGGTCCATTGAAAGAAAACAAGTTGACCCATATATTAAATCCAAAAATATATATATGTTGGCTAAAAAAAGAAGAAAAAAAAACAACAGTGGGTATTTAGTAGGTGCTAAAGAGTTTTGTTTGGCACTTCTGGTTGTTTTTTTACAGAATGGGTATTTTTCATCAGTTATTTCACTGTTAAATTTTGTTACTCAAAGAGAAAGTCCAAACTGATTTTCACCTGTGTTCTTCAGGTTCTGTCAGTAATAACTCATATAGGCTATAGAAGGCTTTGAGGTGCTTTGTAAACTGAGTGGTCTCTGGGGCATCTGTGTATCTGATTCCTTCCCTGTGGTAATGTAGTTTTACGGCTTTGGGAGTTTGCACAGAGAGGGCCACGTGTGCTGCTGGCTGCAGTCTTTTTACGCTCAGACAAAGGAAGAGTATACAGCCTGAAAAGCTCTCACTCTTTTGGCACTAAGACGGTAATTTATAGTCCCAGTGTGAGAGCATCTTTGAGCTGGACTAATGACTTGTTTCAAACACACCAATCATTTTATCTTTCAATTTATTTCACCCCAGTTCTCTCATTTACTCGCCCTAATGTCTTTTGAATCCCATATGATTTTCTTTTTTTTGGTGGAATACAAAAATAGATACTAATAGCATACTTATTCTTTTTTCCATACAGTGAAAGTGAACAGTTGAGATGAAAAGTTTTTCACATCACTATTTTCAGTAAAAATGACTTAAATATAAGTGTTTTCTTAACACAAATCTATCAAATGTGTCACCTCATAAAAATCCTGAAAATGCAGGAATTTAATGGGCTACAGTCAGATTTAGGAATGCCTTAGGAACAGCTCAGGCCTCCCAAGAGTGCGGTTTAAATGTTTTTAAGTGTTTTTGTGCAACTGAAGGCATTATTTTTTGATTGAGACATAATAATGAGATGGTGCTAACGATTGTGTGCCTGGGAGGCCTGTGTTGTTATAGTGAGGAAATGTGTTACTGATGTTAAAATTCAGGTTATTTTACGCTTGGACTCCACGCGATAATCAGAAATGATACACATGCAGTTTGTGAGCACTCGCCTGAATAAAAAAACAGTAAAATAGCCAAAACCATGCTACTGTTCCAATTTGTCTGGCTCTGTGAGCACCTAATTTATATGTTAATGGCTCCATCTTAAATGATAGCTTTGAATGCACAGAATCCCAAATCATCATGAAATTGCACCACATACTTGGCATTCACGTTCAGTTGCTGATGAATAGGTAGGACTACTTAAATATGCAATCACATGGCCTGAATATTAATTTCCTTTTATTTACATATTTGCATGTGCAAACTTCTGCTTGGCTTCTATGTTCAAATCCCCTCTGTCATATACAGACATATACAAACCTTTTTTTTTACAGTTTAAAGAATATTTTACCCTATAAATAACCCTTTTTCACTATATGGAACCTTTTGTGCAATGCAAAGGTTCTTCATGGAACCATCAATGCCAATAAAGAACCTTTATTTTTTAAGGTGGGTCATGTGAACTACAGTACCTCTAAAAACACTTGATAGCTGCCAGACAGAGAAACCCCCCCTCTTTTGGGCTCTTCACACTGATACCAAGGCGACTGGGTCATATTTCATGCTTTCTCAGTTCAACACCGATGTGGCCCTTGCAGACAAAGCCGGCAGTTTTTATGGTGGATCTTAAGGAAATGAGGGCCACAAATCACCTCGGCCTGGTTGCCACATAGAGGGAATGTGCTAACATGGAGAATGATGGATACCAGAGAAGAGAGAGTTCTGGCAGGACAGAACAATGGCTTGTCAGGTTTAAGATAAATTTCTCACTTTGAGCTATTTTGGAGAGCAACTTCAGAAGTATAAAGAATTGCTCAGTTGAGTCATTGCATGTGTTTGAGATAGATGATGATGATAAAAGAAGAGAATGTTACTGACTCACACATGAGTAGTATATGTGTGCTCTTCACGTCTCAGATTTATGACAAGCATTGATGTACGCTCAACAGGCACATTGTTAAGCAGCATGTTTGGTCAAAGTCCTTCGCTGCATTGAAATCTTTCTGAGTGATATACGCTCTTGTGCTATAGAGAGCCATTGAATTTGACAGAATAGATTTCCAAAGTGTCGGATCTCGAGGTGACACTACGTCTGACGTATACATTAACTGTAGAAGCTTCTAATTGCTTTACTGTTTACTCACACTTGGTCAAAGGTGTCAAAGCTGACAGCAAGCATCCTGTGATGAAGCTAATATCCTGAGAGACGGTTAGTTTAACTGGAAGAGTGGTGAGCATGACATGCTAATTTCAGATCTTAAATGTCACGAGATAACAGTACTTGCGAGTCAGTTTAATGGACCATCATTATAATAAATCTAACCACTGTGGTTTATCAATTCATTATGCTATAAACAATCTAAGCAATATTACATGCAATAAAAATACATTAATACAATTTTTAATTCATTGGTTATCATGAACAGTTACTAACTTTTACAGCAATTTATTAGGTAATTAGGTTTCATTGTTGACACAAGTGCATTGATAATACATGAACAAATGTACTGTAGGATTTTTAATTTTACATATCAATAAATGAATGTTGCAATATGTCTAATATTATATAAATTATATGTACAATATATAATTAAAGTTAATGTTGTATTAACGTATTAAAAAGAGATATTCTATGTTAGAATAATTTTAATTTATATTAACTAACATGAAAATATATTAGAATCTTTCAATCTAAAAAATGCTGGGTTAATACATTGCTGGGTTTAATAATTGTTTAACTTAACCTTCTAGGTAGTTTTATTTAACTTTACTATTTAAAGAGGTCATCCGGTGCTACATGCACAAGCTGTTTGGACTGAAATGTGTGTTGGGAGTGTGTGTACACAACCAACCCACAATGATAAAGATCCCCCAGTAGTTTTCTTTTAATTTAATAAAAAAGTTGCCCCTTCTGAAATCAAGCCATTCTCAAATGCATGTAGGTGTGGCGTCACACTGACAGAGGCCACTCCCACAATAGATGACTGACAGCAGCGTGTCACACAGACTGAACTGGTGTCTTACCTCAGACCCGCCCTGAGTGAGCCGTCATCAGACCACGCAGAGACAAGCAAGACTCCTAAGAGATTGAGGTGTTTTGTTGTTGAATGTATTAATAAACAAAGCAGTAGTCATTTACCCCGACATCTGAGTGACTGAAGACACGGAGGATTGACGTTATGTTTGGTTCTGAAGGGAATCGCACGCTTGATCAACCGAAATGCGGTTATGTTCGCACGAATCATTCATGCTCCAGAAAGTTTCACTATGAATACGCTAAAAACAGATCTTCCAAGAGTGCCTCGGAAAAGAGGGGCGGGGACAGCAGCGCTTGTGAAGATTTAAAGGGGAAGTACAAAGAACAGAGTGATTTCAAAACTGTTTATGAGTAGAATTTGCGTTTTTTACACTATCTTTGAGAAATTTTAAAACAAACTATATTACAAACTTTACATTAAGAACAAATAAGAATCAAATAACCTTGTGGAAAATTGGCTTTGTATGACTCCTTTAAAATGTAGTGTGGCTGGATTAAAATGAACCGAAAATAGGTTGTAAATTAAAACACATAGTTACTATAGCCATTATCAAAAATCAAGAGGTGAACATTTATTCATAAATTTAATATGTTTATTGTTTAATTATGTATTCATCATATTAATAGATATCCATTTATTGAAAATAAAATAAATGTTAATTTACAACCTTTGTATTCATTTTAAACAATATATTTGATATATTTTAACATTTTAAACAATATATTTTATATTTTAATTATCTATCTATCTCTCTAGTCTCTATACAAGTTTAGTATGAACACTGCAGGACATGTGCCTACACATATGTGCAGTAAACAGTGACTGACCATGAATCAATTCTCTTCAGTCAAGCTGTCAGTTTATGACATGACAAATGCATGACAAGACACACAACTGGTTTTAGCAGTTACTCAACATCTTTTGATGGCCGCATTGCTGTGATCCTAGCGAACTGGTTAAACCTGGCTGTGGCCTGTCCAGACAAGCACAGATTGTGTGTCTCATCCATCTGTAGTCATCACCCTGAGGGTTTAGCCCTTATTGTTTGATGTGGCCTCAGCATTGTGCTGATAACCCATCTCTACCTGAACGCCTCAACCTAACCTCGACTTTTACAGCTCCGGCTCGCTCATGCTAATCCTATTTGTATTGCTCAGTGCAGACGTTGCATCTTGGTGGCTACATTCAAAGCACTTTTGCCTTTAAAGAGAGTAACTCAGTTTGGTGTCTGACTGTGAGAGGGTTTGTGGGCAGATGATGATGATGATGGCACTGGATGTTCAGTTAGCTACATAGCTGTGGTGAGGAAGTCTCTACTGCAGACTAGAGAGCAAATCGAGTGGAATAGTGTGTAGTGTGTTGTGTTAGCCAATAATGAGAGGAGAGAGATAGAGAGGACAAGGTAATGTAAGCTTTTATATGTCCTCGTTTTAGATTCCTCGTCTAATAGAAGGTTAAGTGGGATCAAACAAATTCCACAAATGTATTCTGATGACTTCGATATCCAAAACTGTAGAAAATCTTGCTATATGAAGTCTCTTTCTCTCTTTTTCTCTTAATGTGCACCCAAAGAAACACAAATAACGCACCCATGTCAGACACATTGCAGCAGGTGTACTGCAATACAGAAGAAGATCTCTCCCATTTGGTTCAGTGGCCTGTCTGTTGGTCTAGCTGTTCCTCGGCTGAGTAAAGGAAGTGAGGCCGAGTCTATTTTGATCAACAAGTGTGCTCCCAGCTCCCATGAAGAAAACCCCAGGTCATTTCCCCCGGCAGCAGCCTTTGATGTGTGTTTGTTTAATGACATTATTGGGTCCCAGTCATCTGTGATGGGAGGAGTTCTGGTCCACAGAACAGTCAGAGTTTGGATTCTCAGAGCTGCCAGTTGTATCCTGTCAGAAGTTGTGGTGGAAGCTGTCAGACTGTCTGAGTGAGTACAGTGCAACTCATTTGGTTTCGGCTTGTGAACTGTTTTTACAGCATTTTAAAGTTTGACTTTAGAGAGTTCCCTGCTAGTAATTGTATGCTCTACTTGAGTTAATGAATCAGCTGCAGTAAAAACATTAGTGGAATGTTCTTAACTTTATACGCTTGTGTTTTTCATCTTTTGCAGTTTCTCGCACATGACACAGCAGTCTAAAAACATGGTTTTTAAGTTAAAGGTAGTTCAGCTTTTAAAAAATTAGACATTAGTTTGTTCTGCTTTTCTGACATCATGAAGGTTCTCAACATTTTTTACCAATAATATTGTTCTGTTTTTCAAGGTTTTTATTCAAAGCCAAAAGGTTCACCTAACATTATTTCTTATAATATTCTATTTTTATTGAAAGTATTTTGCATTATTAAACTGTTGCGGGTGTGATTTCATGTTGACGCTATTTAACTGTCATGTTATTCATTTTCTCAGAAATGTTTTATGTTATTAGTAGTAGCTTTTATGATATTTTTCCTTTTTTTCCATTTCACTGCCATGTGTCTTGCATTTTTAAATGTTACATGTATAAAAAAATGTCCCTAAAAATATGTTCCTAACATTCACATTAAGTTATGGAAAGATTATTTCCAAAGGTTTATTAAAAATATGAATTTTTAATGTTTAGTGTCTGTTAAAATGCTTTTCACAAAAGAATGGTTAATGTTCACACAAATGTCAGAAATAATAACTTATTGACAACATTAGAGAAACATGAACATAAACATGTTAACTAGACAGCCACGCATGTGTATATATATATATATATATATTTATACATACACACACACACACATTATTTTTAGAACAAGCTAAAAAAATTAACATACTGTACTATCTTTAAAGCCTGTTAACATGAATGTACACTCTCAGAAAAAAAGGTCCAAAAGCTGACAATTGGGCAGCACTCTTTTTTTAAAATGCTACTTTTGTATCCAAAGGGTTTACTAAATTAGTGCCTAACATGGAACATATCAGTGTCTTTTGTACAATTTGTTTTCTAAGAGTGTACTGCAAGAATGTTTTGTTTGTAATTTTTTGGGAACCTTCCTTGGAATTTATTCCTTCTTTCATTCCGAAGGCACAGTAAAATAAAAGTGACTTGACTTGACAGTATGCATTTGACTGCCTCTAAATAGCAAAAAACATCTTTTAAAGTGCACATTGAATTAATAAATTAACTATCAGCACGTTATAAAGCTGGTTGATACATCTCTTATGGTCTATGAGATCCTCAGATCCTGTTGTCAAGACTGCATTATGTTGTTCCAGTCAATCAGTCTTCACATTTGTTCAGAGCTACTGGAGCTGGCTTGGGCAAGGGGATCATAAATGAACTGAGGCTTGCAGAGTGAGAAGTGCTATAGTTAGGCAGTCAGGAACCACAAAATGTCCAACAAGCTGTATAGCTGTCACTTTCAGTGAGAATTCAAAATAAAAGGATTTAGTAGTGAAAAGGACCTGTCTGCACGCATTAAATCATGATTCTTTCTGATGGGAGAGTGTGAGAGTGACATGGATTTAAATGCACATCAAACCACTAATGTATATTGGAAACAGGTGAAAAGTCTGTGATTGGTTCAATGCTGATGTCCCCTCAGGGGCAGCAGAGAGCTTAGTTATTTGTAGGTTAGCTGAATGAATCTGTTCGCAGCTTTGGAAGTAGTTTCTGAAACCGTTGGTCGGTTTAATTATCTTGCTCATTTTTCCTTTTTTTCAATTAAAAAAATCTTTGCTGTCATCTACCGTTTACTTAAATATATCTGTAACCACTAGGCTAATTGAATAATACTAAAAATGTCAACTTTATCAAATCTCTAACTGGATATTCAGTTTCCACTGTACACTACACCATGCTTAAATTCACCTGATTAGTTGATTTTAGTTTTAGTGTTTGATTTTTAATGAATTTAGACAAATAGAATAGAATAGTTTGCACCAGGATGAAAATAGTTTACACCTTATTCCATATGATCAGAATTTTAGGTCCCACTTTATATTAACTGTCCCTAAAACCTGAGTACTTCCATAGATGTGTATCTAGTATGTAACCACAGTGTAAGTAGTCATGTAACAGGAATTACATACAATAGCTACATTTTGTAACAGCAGCAGAGTAACTGGATCAGGGGGTGATCAGGGGGTGTGGTGGGGTGGGTTTAGGGATATGTAAAGTGGGTGGAGTTGGTGCACCTCTATAATACCAGTGTATATACATGGTAACTCCTCAGGAACTCCCCTCTTAATATAAAGTGTTACATTCTGGACACCAATCACAATTTATATGTGAAGCCTAATTTACTGCCCTCTGCTGTGTAACTGTTGGGACTGAATTTTAATATCAAGCATTTCCTTTGAAATTTGTAATTAAACTATTACGTTCATTAGATCATTTGTTAATTACAAATAAATTACATTTGCCAAAAAAAAACAAAAAACTCAACTATAGTAATAACAGAACGTTATCCTGAGCTGATGATGCCAGTTATCCTTCTTGATCTCAACTGTGGCCTAGAGCACCAAGCAAAATGAACCAACTCAGATTTCAAGTAGTCCTAGAGTCCAACCTGAGATCAGGATCAGTGCAAAGCTCTAACTTTGTAGCACTTGCTCCTTTAAGTGTGACTTGTGCAGCAAACAGCCAATCACGTCGAGAGCATCAACACAGTAATCGGTTGGATTCACTTTTGGCGAGAGTCATTGCAATTGACATTTACCAAGAGATGTCGTTATTTAAAATAAATTTAAAAGCATTTACAAGGCAGTTATCAACACCTCTGCTGCAGCAAAAGTTTGAGAAGGCAGCAGAATGAATATATATGACTATTAAAAGGAATCAACTGAATTTAGCTGTAGAGGAAAACATTGTACAGGTTGGATATGTTAAAGCTTATCTGTATGTATATGTATTTAATGTAATTTAAATGCAACGTTTAAAATTAAATGCCACTTAATATAATAATTAGGCCTATATGAATATATTATGAACAGTTCTAATTAATAAGCCTATAATATAAATCTAATAAATAAGTAAATAATTAAGTGATTGGTCTGGTTTGGGTTGGCGATCTTTTGCGTGATTGTTGCGCATTTTACGTGTGGTTTCAGTCATAGCCGGAAAAACTGTATCATCCATATTTCTTTGATTAAGTCACTGTCATTGGCTGGTTCCATTAGTGTCCAAATACTGCACTTATACTGCGACATCATATTTACTTTAAGCGTTGTTTTGGTTACAGATTATATTGACAACAACATAAACAAACATTCCTGCGCATGCGTGGCCCTAACTTTACTTCCAGTAGACATCTAAATAGAACCAATAACAAAAGCTAAGTCCTTCTAGAATAGAATTTTTTTTTTGGATTATAAGCAAAATATATTCAAGCAAAATATATAAATATATGGTAACACATTCCACAGCACACTCAGACAAACTTCATTACTTTTCATTACAGGCAGCTCTAACCAGACCAATCAACAAACACAGACTGGAAGTTAATTTAGGTCCAGGCACGTGAGCCCTATAGTGAGAATCGAAAATAGGAGTCACACTAGTTCGTTCATAAAGTAATGGTTGGGATATTAACTGTATGAACAACACAGGTCGAGAGCGTAATTTTGTCTTAAAATTGTGGTGACATTATGAGGTTCTTATTAGACAATCTGCTTTAAATATTCATGATAAAACCACAAAAGAGTCACAGATCACAAAGAGTTATCTGTGTACAGTAAGTTTTACAACCCTTAAATATAAGATGCTGTCAAGTTTTGAACCTTTTCATGACATTTACTACTCACTGTCAGCAGTGTTAAAAAATGCTTTCAATGATGGACATGTTGCCGTTCTGTCTTTTTCAGCTGGAGGGGAGTGTGAAGAATTGACAGTAACCGTGGATCGGGCACAGGCAGGCGGAGGCCCCCCATGGAGAAGGAGCAGGGAAGCGTGGCCTCTAGTGCCAGTGTCACCATCCCCAGCACCACCTCAGCCTCCACCGGCAGCAACACTACCACAAACTCCTGCAGCAGGCAGCAGGCTTTGCCTCAGATATCAGTATATGGAGGAATCACAGACAGACAGACTGTTCAGGTAGAAAAAAACCCTCAAGCTTTCAATGAGCCCCTAAAATTGCATTATACTCTGGCGCCGCCTACAGGCCATACGCAGCAAGTACTTCCAAAATGAATCGAAAGGTTCTCATTCATAATTAATGTGGTGTTCTTTTGGTCATGTGTAATTAGGTATGTTGGTTTATTTAGTAACATGGTAATTTTTAAATAAATATATGGTTTATTGCCATATAATAGATCTAAATGATAGTTCAGAACTCCTCTATGATTCAGAGTGAGCCAACAGTGACCAGCAGTGATTGGCTTCACAGAACAGGATCTCTGATGTCAGATCAATTTGAATGGTAGTATGCAGTAACACTGAGCACAAGGTTAGTAAGGATCCAGCTGGATTTATTCAAGAGAGCTTAACACTTGGCTGTTCACAGGGTAAAATGGGTTTTCTTTTGGCAGTATATGTACTTTGTTTAACAAATTTGATTTATCTGACTTATGAAACAATAATTTCTTTATGTATTTAGGTGATTATCTCCTTATTTTCTCAGTCAAATTAGGTTCATCCCTTTAAATACATTCCAAAAATGAAAAATGTTATATACTATGTAACTAATGTTTTTTTTTTAATAAAATATGTTTAATAATTTCATATTATACAATTATTATGGTAACACTTTAGGAGAATTAAATTCCTTTTTGTTTATTTATTTTCTTATTATTATCTTTATTGATGTTAGCTCAGTATTGACTCACAATGCATTATGATAACAGTTACAATGTTTCATTATAAATATGTTTTAGTAAAAGTTTAAATTAACATTAATAAACGCTGTAAAAGTTTAGTTCATTGTCAGTTCATGTTAAACAATGCAGTGAACTAATGTTAAAATATTATTGTAAAATGTTACCTTAATTATTAATTACTAAATATGAAATACTTTTAATTAAGGATAAGATATGAACACATATACAAATAAAAAAACACTTTTATCTAAACTAATTCAAGTGATAGCTGAAACAGAGAAAGAGAGAAAAGCTCTGGTTTTTATTTTTATAACACACAAAAAGTCTAGTGATTGCCCTGAGGACAGTGTGTACAGATCATGTTATGTGAGATACTTTAGCTGTGAAGGGAATGTAGTCAAGCTGTCAGGCTGCTGTGATGGATGGCAGTGACCCCACATGCCATATCAGTGCACCCAGTGACCTTCTGTGTTTACAAAAAAATCACTCTGGTCTTCTTTCTGCTTAAAACATTATGTGCTGGTTACACGTTATACAACGCAAAATGTTTTTCTTTACGCTTCTGTGGTATTAAACACACCATGAATAATATATCCCCTAAAGGACTTAGTAGATTTGGGCAGAACAATATTCACATGTTCATTTAATAATCCCATCCCATCTCTTCTTACCCAGGTCATCCAGCAGGCCTTGAACAGGCAACCCAGCACAGCGGCAGCTCAGTATCTACAGCAGATGTATGCAGCTCAACAGCAACACCTCATGCTACAGACCGCAGCACTACAGCAACAGCACCTGAGCCTGGCTGCAGTGCAGCAGGTGAGCACACACCGTATAGAGATCTACCGTGGGATCCAGAAGTTATTGGTATAGTTAGCTTTTAGTTTGCCTATATGGAGCCCTACACAATTTACTAAAACAAGCACACGATTACTTTTTCTGCTGAATAAATTCACATCAGAAATTTGACTAATACTGAAATAGGCCTGTATCTTAAATTTTACTTGATAATCTTATGCCTTAAAATTCCTTTCTTTTATATATTTTCAAAGCCCTAAATCTTGATATTTTCAGATTTGAATTATATTTTTGATCAGACTCCTCTTTACAGCAACATATGCATGCAGGTCAAAGATGAAACCGGATTAAGCGTAAAAACATTAAGTGTAATACTGCTTTTAAAAAAAGTTTTTATTTTTTTGAGTTTAAAGTTTTAGATTTTTCGCCTTTTTTTATTAAACAAAAAAGAAATATCATAAAATCTTCACTTATTTACTAAATCAACACACTAAAATGTTATTCACTTTGATAATCTTGTTAGGCATATTTATAACAAAAATACATTTATGAAATATTAAAATACTATTTACTTTCATCCCAAATAATAATTAGTTGTAATTTTACATTTTTGTAAAATTAGAATTTTTTCCTAATTTGAAACACAATCCCTCATTCTTTTATACATTTTAATAAGACAGAATAAGCATGTTGTTCGAATTTTTACATAGATATTGTTACACTGAATGACAATGTAACATAATTTTGACCAAATTGTCCCATTTATTCTCCATATACTTATTTGAAACCTTAAGTAAGTAAACTCTTTACTTATATTTGATGTGTTTCTATAAACATAAAATTACTTTAGTAAATTTTCTTTGATGCAGACATCTTAACGTCTTTGACACATGCATTAAAATGTTTGTTCAAGCTTATTGGCAGTGTGTTAACGCATGCTGGTACTTTATATTAACTCTAAATTATTCTCTGTTAACTCATTTTTGTTCTAATATTTGACAAGCACAGACAAGATTTTTCTTGTTTGTCTCTCCTTAAGGTGTTTCATTCAGAAAGATGAAAGAAATAGTTGGTTCAGTTATTACTCAGCATGTACAGTCATGCTCTTATTCAAGAAGTGCTTTACTGTATGTGAAGATAGTGAGGTAATGATCAAAAATACAATAATGTGTGATGATAAAGGCACATAAGGTCTAATGAAAATCACAATTGCTCTTTATGAATTGTGAAGTCAGTAACTCATGTACCGGTCATTCATCTCTTGTGACGAGTATTGATGTGGGATTCTTTGCATTGCCCAGAGGCATGTTTTGCGGTTTAACAGAAATCTGCTCTGGCTGAGCCACATCCTGTGGATATTTGAGGAAACCAAGGGGAACAAGCATTTCATAACACCTAAGAAACTATTTGATTTATATTTTTGCCCAGCATGACAAGCTTATATTATATGTTCAGTGGCTTATTGCTGTGAATTAAATTAATATGTCGAAATTATAAGTCAGCTAAGCATGCGATTGAGTCATTTAATCATTTTTTATATTTATAACCAGCTTTTGAAATTTTGATAATATCATACACTTTTAATCAAATGTATAAGAAGACACAAAACACTGCAGAATTCATCAAATCCTATGCCACTATTGAGGTTTGTGCTGTTATTTTCACACCAGAATCACATTAGTTCTTTATGATGATGTCATTGAGAAACTAGTTAAGGCAATATTGCATAAAGATGGAAAGTGAGATTGGGAACAAAAATTATTACCAATCTGTACAATATTTTAAAGAAAGCATATTTTGGTTAAAACATTTTGATTAGAAAATTGAAAAAAGAAGAAACATCTTAAATACTTCCCAATAAATTGCCGTTATAAATTGCATTTATTCTTGTGAGTTAGTTAGAAATGCATATGGCTAAATGGCAATATTTACTTCAGTCGAAACTAGAAATGTTTTAAAATTACGATAACACTTTATTTTACAGTTACACCTATTAGTTGCTTATTAGCATGCACGTTTCTTGAATATTATACATTTATTAGTGATAATTAAGCACATATTAATACCTTATTCTACATCTCTAATCCTACCCAATACCTAAACTTGACAACTTCCTTACTAACTATTAAGCAGCAAATTAAGAATTTATAATAACAAAAGATTATTTTAAAGACATTTGTACTGTCTCCAAAGGTGTACCTTTTGAATGGTACAGCTGATCTGTGTCTGAACTGTGAAGGTTTTGCATTCATCTGGCCAAAATGTGTATACTATTATTATGGTCAACTACCCAGATACCTTCCATCAATATGTGGATGAGTCAGATGACTGCACTACTTCCATTGGAGAAATTAACTTATGATTTACATAAAAATTAGGAGGTGTGCTGGTGCATTTGGTCCTCTCTCTGGATTTTCTCGAGGATGCTTAGAGACTGTGTCTAATTCTAATTTTGGTTTATAATTTTTCTATAATTTTTTCTTCACTCTTATGCATGTGTATGCATTTGAATGTCTAATATGCAGTAGTTACTGTACCACTGTTGTTTTGTTGGAAACTTTATAAAAAAAAAATATATATATAATATATATATATATATATAAATAAAAACATTATTTAAAAACAAAAACCAACAACCCTTTTTAATTTGTAAATATTTTTGTTCACAAACTGGATGTAACTTTGGTGGTGTAAAGTAGAGTTGAATGTGTGCTTGTAGTGTTGAGTGGCAGGCTGTTCACGCTGAGCTGTGGGAATGAGGGATCTGTTTCCTTCCTCTCTCTCTCTCTCTCTCTCCTTCCTTCTCTCTTGCTCTGTGCTGTTGTTATTGATTAATGAGTGCTGGGTTTGACTTGTGACCTGTCTCTGTGTCTTTCCTTTTTTTACATCTCTCTCTCTTTCTCTCTGGCATTCATTCACTCCCCATAGGCTAGTTTAGTGGCAGGAAGACAAAGCTGTAGTCAGAATGGCACTACATCCCAGCAGACTGTGGCCTCCCAAACCACTGTAAGTGTTATTAAACCTGACATTGATATCTCACTCAACAAGTCTCCAGTGGAAAAAAAACGGTAGTGGGTATTACTTACAGTAAACCTCTTTTTTTTTAACCTGACAGGTTCTTTAATGTTTGGGCTGATCGTGATAATTCACAATATTTTGGTGGAGAATGATTTATTATTTTGACTACACAGCTTTCAGAAGATAAAAGGATATGTTATTAAGATTTTTTTGTTGTTGAAACAGATAAACCTTGCCACATCCCCAGCGGCGGCTCATTTGATCAGTCGAGCCCAGAGCGGGAGCTCTGTTCCAGTCTGCATTGCCCAGCAGGCCGTGCTTCTGGGAAACTCCTCTACACCCACACTCACTGCCACCCAAGCACAGATGTATTTACGAGCTCAGATGGTAAATCCTATTACACACGCCCAACCACATCTACAAATGTGCAGTCTAAATGAAGACATACCATAGACTTAGATTAACCATAAACCTTTTTATTTGATTTTAATTTTGCACCAATTTCCTGAAGGATGGTGTCAGCTAGCAGTGACAGAAATATAAAAAAAAGATGTTAGATGATAATGAGAACATTGCCTATATTTATAAAACAATGCAATTAGTAATTATTATTACTACTATTAATAATATTGACAATTATTATTACTAATACGTATTACTATTATCAGTATTTCCAAAAAAATAAAAAATTGTTTTGTTTAAAATACTTTGATTAGCGAAATTAAGAAAAGAAGAGGCATTCTTATTATAATGACCAGAGATTAACCATAGCCCATTTTATTTTATTTTATTTTTGCAGGTTCCTGGAGGATAATATCATTAAGAAACTCGTAGTGTAGTGTAATATTGAAAAAGGATGGTAAATGATAACATTGTGAATATAAAACCATAAAAATTTATAATTATTACTAATACCACATATTACTATTAACAGTATTTCCAAAAAGAGATTAACAAACTGCTAAAACAATTAAATATTTACACCTGTACATTCAAATAATTGTGATAGTGTGAAATTTCATACAGTTTCCCTCTTTAAAAAGTTTATATTTAACTTAATATATTAAATAAGTATGTCCCTAAATGTGCCTAAAAGGTGGTTTTGTCATATTTTGCTAATTTCTGATTGCAAATTTGGCATTAAAGTATAGCAAGTAAATCCATACATACTGCGTGCAATTGTGGAGTGGTCGTTTTTCAAATTCTATATATAAATGGATCTTTTTGGTCCCCCTAATGACTGTACTGTGGCTTATACAGATATGCCAAGTCAGACACACTGCCACTAGACAGTCTTCTCTAAGAGTTCCTCATGAATAAATAGTAATTTTCTTGAAAATGGAAAAAATAATTGGTATCTGACCTTATTTTACAGTGGCCTGCTTATGCTTCTTTTGCTAGATTATCTGTGTGTGTGTGTGTGTGGGAGAGAGAGAGAGAGTGTGTGTGTGTGTGTAGTATTTATACTTGCCATCTTACAACATCTTTTTCATTTGGCCTTGGATAGTAAACGTGGCACAGCTGCAGCTCTTCAATAAAAAGGCTGACGAAAATGTTTTTACTGGCACATCAACTCTATTTTCTCAAATACGTTTTTTGGCTAGGAACTGATTCGCACTAAATGAGCTGTTTGAGATCTGCCAGAATTTGAAATGCAGTCCTTTCAGCACTGTAACAGCTGAAATGGCTCAAGTGCTCTTTCTGATGTCAAATCCGATAGCCTGGGTTTTGTTACATAAATGTAGCTCATACATTTGGATGAAGCAGCCACTTTTGGTGTGATTTCCAGGCACAGCAAACCAATCTTGTGCAAGTAGCGAGGAGCCTAGGACGAGCTGTTCCTTTGTCCCCTCAACTCATCTTCACCCCAACTGCCTCAGTCACCTCAGTTCAGCCGGAGACCTCTATGCTGTCAATCAACACGCCGCCCACCAGCGGACAGGTAACCATAACATACACCAGCCTGACTTACATCTATACCGATATGTGCTGCTTTTTAAATGCCTCACCAAAGACGCTTCTATCTTTCTCCTGTCAGGTGCACAACTTGGCTCTTCGTGGCCAGCAGGGGGCACTGACTTCCTCCCTCTCTCAGTCTCAGTTACAGAGCCTGAGTGTAAAACAGTGCTCCGGGGCATCAGCGCAGCTCTCTGTGACCCGACTCAAGAGTCCTGGAACGGAGCCGAACTCTCAGGGAGCTGCTGGAAAGAGCAGTCCTGCAGAAACGTCCTCAGAGACTGTGGGAAAAAACTACAAAACCAGTGACCTCACAACAAGGGAGCTTAACGTGTGTCCCAATGTGACCTCAGTGGCAGGCCATCCTCTCATCAGCACAGGTAAGACATCACTGTCAGGCCGCTGTCTTCACATGCAGATCCAGTGAAAGTGTAGCGTCTCGATTGTCTTACTAATGGAGGGGTGAAAGCAACTAGAAAAGCTCAAGTGCAAGGGACATCTGGCTGTGAGCATAAATGGGGTGTTGGGTTGCTGCAGCGGCAGTCTTAAGGAGCACACTGCGCGGCAGTGTTTCACGATAACACACCTGCTATGTGTGTAATTGTGGCTCTATTTGTTCCCCTCCCCCACCCCCTCCCTAAAACCAAGCTGAAAGGATATCCTTTATCACTGAGACAGATTCATGAGACAGATGTTTTAGTGCAATGACACAATTTTCCCTACATAATGAGATGCTTGTAACTGACCCCTAAATTATGATGACATTCAATTAGTGATATACACTAACACTACTTAATAAAAGCAATCAGTTAGTCATTATACCCATGGGTGCACAATATATTGGTGTCGTATCAGTTACTGTCTGACATTAGAGATTTGTTTTCAATTTTTTGTTACATTTAATTGACAATTTTTTGCTGTCGTCTAACTTCCTTACATTTAATCTTTTACAACCCAATGATCTGTATCCACTTATTTCACTTATATATAAGAGTATTAGATGTCTAAATTAATTTTTTAGTCTTTGAAATGACTGATATTAGTTTATGTTTTGATTATAATTTATTTAGATTATATTAAAATGAATAATAATATACTATTTAATGATATAACCATAGATTTCTCATTGCATAAAAACTACCACATCTTTCTGGGTCTGCATGTATAAAACATAAAAATATGAATATAAAGGGCTTTGTACATTCTAAAAAATGTCCGTAAGTATACAGCCCAATGTACTCTTAATATGAAGGAATTTTTCTTATGGATTTTTCAGTTGTTTTTTTTCAATTGTTTTTTTTTATTTTACCCGTGTTTGAATTATGCATTGCATTGCATCATGTTTCAGCATTATTCATAAAGTTAACAGAAAACATACTGGTAAATTTATGGCTGGACATTATAGATTTTTCTTTTCTTTTTCCATAAAGTGTAAGCATATATGCTTACACAAACACACACACACACATATATACATATTTTTTAAACTAAAAAAAAACAACGCAACTGCAATTTGATTGAAATGATTTGAATGAACTGGAATGCACAATGAAAAAAATTGAATTTAATTGCTTAGTTAAAAACTAAAGTTATTATCATATATGCACACACACACACACATATATATACAGCATATAGGTAGTCAATGTATTAATGTGTGACAGAAAATTTTAATAATTAAAAAAACTCTATATAAACCTCTCTCATGCTATTTATATCTCATTTTATTTGTGTTTCAAATTTTGAAACGGTCCAATTTTTATTTGTCAACTACTCCTACACACACACACACACACACACACACACACATACATACATTGTGAAAAACAAAAAAAACAAGGCAGGATCTAAGCTTGTCTCACTAAAACCAGTTAAACTTATTAAAAAATGGATCTTGAAAACCACTGTTTTTGTTTATACTATTCTTTTTTTGCACCCAAAAACCTATCCTGTGTAAAGATACATTTAAACCTTCACTTTTCAGATTTCATTTGTTTTTGCATCTGTCCATTAATCTCATAACACATCATCCGTCACAGACATATTAATAGCAACAAGCCACACTCAGGACAAGTAAACCCTTCAGTAGAACCACTCTAAATCCGATACAAATGGAAACCACAAGCGAGCTAATGTGTTATTTGTGGGTGTGGGTTTCTGTGCATGTGGTAAGGCCCTGACCATTTCCTGCCATGAAAGCTTAACAGAGAGGGTTCAAGCACCAATATAAACAAAAAAATACTATAGACAAAGCCAGAGAAACCACTGGAACCCTAAGAATGGTCGGTACTTACCGGCAACACCAGTCTTTACTATATTTTTCTTTACACACTTGTTGCTTCAATAAGTTTCATGCACCTACAAATAGCAGTATAAAAAGTGAATTCAAATCTGTTTAAACTTCAAGTTCGAGTAGTTCCTAAAGAAGACCTGTTATTATGAGAAGTCTTGGTGGAAATACTATATTTATATATGAAAAGAATATGGAGAAACCAATTGGTGAATGTAAATAGTGTGGCTCACCCTCCCATTGCTCATGCTTTCTTCATAAGGAATTCATTAGACAAGAAAAGCATATAACCAGGAGCATGAAACTCTAAGTATTTGAGAGAAACCTAAGTAAGACCAGACATTTCTTGGAATGACCACTGCACAACTTAAGTGTTGAGTATCTTGATCAAGGCTGAGATTGTGGACTCTCAGATTCTTTGATCAGCTGTAAGGAACCCCGCTCTCGGCTGACGTTTTTCTCGATCACACACCAAGCTACTTTGGCAGTGTGAAGTAAACTAAAGGGTCTATGTCAAGTAAACTAAACTGAGCTGAATAATGGCAGTTGTCTTCTGTTGAGATGCTTTATATCAACTCTGCAACATTGACAATCTTATTCAACTGAGTGAAGGTCACCACTTGCTGTCACTTCGTCACTAAACACTCTTTATTAAACTATAATGTGCTCAACAATGAAGCTATTGTCTTTTTAGAGCTACTTTACAGCTACAATTGTATTCATTTTATGGCTGAACAACATAAATACTGTTATTTTTTTGTTACTGTGAAGCTGCTTTGAAACAGTCTGTATTGGATAAATGAGACGACTCAAGTTCACACAGAACACATTCATTGCATTTAAAAAAGCGAGGTTTGTCATTTAAGCTTTTGCAAAGTTATGTAAGAAATTGCATTCACTTTTACACCGCGTTTGTAGTAGCACTCAGTATTGAAGCTGGAGAAATGCTATTCTTTTGCACTTAAAGGCCAGGAAGTCTTGCAGACGTTTCTTTTTTTTGGGCTGAGAAAGGGCAACAGTTAATTATTTATCAACATGGGTGGAACTTAAACCAGAATGTGGTCTTAGGTGCTCAAAGAAAGGCCTGCATCTGTTTTTGCTATTCTATGAATGCTTTGAACTTAACAGGATGCCAGAGGAGTGAGTGAATATGATACATTATCCGATGTTGCATTCATTTCGACACAATCAGAACAGCACATAGATGACAAAACACACTCCCACTATAATTAAACATTTGTAAGCATCAAAACCATTACGTTTGATCGCTTGCCTTATCCAAAGTTGTTATTGTTTCAGTCAAAGCATGGCGTGAGAGTTTTATTATGCTTATCGGCCTCAAAAGTACATAGAATAAGGAAAGTTTAACACCAACGGAATCTGTGCAAAATTTTGTCAAACAGTCCAAAACAATTGTCCTCAATTTTTCACAACGCCACCCAATTTACACAATTGACTAACCCTATGTTTGGCTGCTCAAACAAACAGAGCAATATTAAAAGTGCCACATTGTGTGCGCTCTTTAGGACTGGAAACTTAGTTTTAACATTTTAAAATGACTCACTGCACATTTAAGGTTCTGCAAAAATTAGGCTGACATTTGAGTTACCACAGCACAGGCTGTCACAGTTTGTCTAACTGAAGGTTACTTGGAGCCATCTGATTCATCCAGGTCATATGGTGCTTGGTGAGTGGATGCGTGGAGCGATGCTTTATTTTCCTTACAGCTGACATTTCAGATCAGAAAGCTGAACTTAGCCAACTGAACCCATTAACCTCAAGTCAACAAGATAAACCTGCTAGAACAACGAGAAGCCCTCCGGGAATATCACAGACTTCACATTTAGGCTGCAATGCTATAGTCTTACATCTTATAGTGAGACATTATTTTACTTATGAATGTATTATGTATACACATTGAACGCCCATAAAACGGTTTGTCTAAAATCATCCATTGTTTAAATTTAACCTGAGCAGTGTTGCTCTAACAAGATGTCACATTTGATGCACAACAACCAGCAGTTAAATTGTTAGTTAGCCCAAAAATTAAAATTCTGTCCTTTAAGAGTTGTTCATTCATATGATCATTGAAGAACCTAAAATAACTTTTTTACTCCATCACTCCCTTTGGGAACCTTTATTTAAAGAATGTATAGTGTATTTATTGTCTACTAGTGTAGCAGGTTCATTGTGTGTTTTTCTAAAACTGAAACATCCGCCATATTGTCATTTGTTTTTATTCCAGCATATACCCAAATTCAGACCCATCAGCTGCTCCAGCAGCACAAGCAGCAGTTTGTGATCCAGCAGCAGCCTCAGATTCTGCAGAGAGGTCAAGCGCAGCTCTTAGAGGCCGCCACCATTCATCCTCACACAGTGCAAGCTGTTGCCATTCAGCCTGCCCTGCCAACTCAGCCTCAGCAGTGCCCTGTCCCTCTGCTGCCCAAAGTGCCTGTTACCTGCCAACAAGCTACCATCTTCCATTCTACTACTGTGAGTCAGCAGGCACTTGCCCAGAATGGACAGCCACCCCTGCTGAGCCACAGCAAGCCAGCACCTCTACAGCTTACCGCAGTTAATGTCCAGATCCAGCCAGTTCAAACTCAAGTAAGTGGATTGAACATCATTTATTTGTCTGTATCCTAATTGTCTCCTATTCTAACCTTGTCCTGTTCTGACATTAATTCCAGCTCGAAGTAACTACACAGGATCTGCCCAATAAGGACACCACTGTTCCTCTCGAACCGCAGCTGCTATCCATACCAACACAAGTGCCGCCCCAGACAGAACAATGCCAATCGGTCAAACAATTTCAACCAAGCCAAGTGACAGAAAACACAGAAGGTACTGATTATTTTATTATTGTGTTTTCATCTTCCATTTATTTAGGGTTATTACATTTTGTTTAATGTAAGCAATACCTGCAAACGTTTTCATGAACACATATTATAGAAGCCAATATTGGATACTTCTGTTTCAACTTGGATGAATATATTTAGTACATAGGGTGGTTTCTGATTCATCATAATCAGGAATGAAGGAGTGCAATGAATAGAAATGGATAAATGGAAAGGAATGAAATATTAAAAATATATTGGTCAGATTCAGCTAGTGGCTTCTAAAGCAAGAAGAAAGTCTCCTGCAGCAATCTTGACCTAGCCAGACACAGAGTACCTACTACTACGTCCCCACCATCTGTAGGTCTGTCAGTCTCAAAAACACAAAAGCCAACAACGCAAGCTCTCCCCTCAAGCGGAAGAGTAGATCTGTCACACCCCAAGTGTCTATTGTCTGCTCACTGCATATGCGAGAGTGTGACAGCTTCTCCTATAATTAGGGGTGAGGGTCTGAGCACTGTTGTTCTTGGAGGGATGTGAGAATAAAGGTGCACACACTCTGGCTGTCTGGCAGGTGTGTCGGAGGCCTAACCTCAGACGTTAAATTATGAATGATGATAAACTGCTCTTTTATGAACGGAAATGGCTTGAGGCATCAGAGCACTTGAATCATAAATCATGTCAGGTTTTTAATTGTATCATGCTGACTTTAGATAATTTCACTTGATATGAATCATGGCGCATTCATAAGTGTTTTAACCCATCTTTTGTTAAACACATTTAGCATATTTTTCAAATATATATATAAATACGTTAGTTGGATATTTCAATGCCAATATATGTGTCTCACAGAATTGATCACTGAGTGAGACAACTCTTTATTTTAAGGAAGACAACAACCAAGCTTACAAAAGATACGTTGTATTAATATCATGTATTGTCAATAGAACTGAGGATATATTAACGTTACCAACGTTAAGAATGTATGTTCATAATTTTGAGAAAACTTTTGCAATTATGTTTCTGATTGAAAATTCTGAGTATGTTTCATGTTAGTTGGAAAGAACTGCTTGCAGTATATAAAAGGTAATGCTCCAGACATTGACATTGTAGCTTACGATACTTAGACTCCATTGTCTTTGACTCCCAGCTGCTGAGTGTGGCACATGAGTGGTGTTGTATATCTTACGAGCTGTAGACTAGCTATACATGCACCCTGGGTCTTCCTTTGTCCCTGAGGAACCCAAGACCCCTCTTATCGAAATATTTGTGTCTGGCCTCCATAGGGTATAATCTTGCTACTAATAGAGGGTATATTTTAAAAAGTTTTGATGTATTGGACATCATCAGAAGTGTATGGGATTAAGTTACTGAGAGAACTTTATAATATTTTATTTTCTAATATTTAATTCACAAGGGGGAGTGTTAATACATGTTTATACTATAAACACCAGTTTACAATCATAAGCCAGTTTGGCATTCGTAAAACGTAATTCTCTCTAAAGTCTGTGTAAACCAGAAGCCTTCAGTATTGTGAGGTATTTTTCTAGTGAAACTTAATATTGCATGAGAGAAGAATGGAGAATAGGACTTGAATTTAGTGCAATCTCTAGTTCACAGCAGACTGACTAACGGTTGGAGAGGAGTGGCTAAATTTTCTGATTTTGACCAAAGATTATGAAAGCAAACTAATTCAAAACAATTTTCATGTGGATTAATTTGCATGGGCCAATTGTTTAAACCTACTAATGTGCTCTGTTCCACTGGTACAAAAAAGGCATAGGTTTAGGACCCTACATGAATAAACTAACTGTATATATATATATTGGCTAATAATAAAAAATAACAAGTCACACTTTGTCAAATTACCTTATATTGTAGCGAGTTAGAAACAAATGTCATTGTTTTCCATTTTCAATCTTATTTTATATAAAAAAAGCAACTTTGACAGTATAATAAAGTACTGTTTTAAGAAAGAGATTATTTACAGTTAGATTCTGCTTTCTGTTCATTCATAAAGCTATAAATGAGAAAGTAAAGTCGAATGTACTGCAAAGTGGCATTCCATGTTGCTGAAATAGTATGAATAGTATGCTAGTATGCTATTCCAAAGATAGAAATGGAGTACTAGGTGCTCTTTCTCTGCCTACGTGCGACCCTGTCATGGAGCGGCTCAAGGGTTTTAACCAATCGCGAAACGGCTCTGTGCTAAACACGACCTGCTATTGGACAGAATTCCAAGCGTGTGGGACCAATCGCAGCTGCGCGATGTTTCCTATTCAGTTCCCCCGTACAAAGAGGATTAGAGAGTGCGGCCCCGCTGCTCACATTGAGGGAATCGGTTAGAACAAACAAATCCACGCACACAAAAAAGTTTGGATCGGATCATTTGCGCTACTGCTTTGTCTTTACCACCAGTGGATTATGGAAGTGTACTCGGAAGCGTTGGAATGCTAAATTCACTTTAGTGTTTTCCTGTTCTGGCGCTTTAAAGTGTAAGTAAAGAGTGCGTGAGCGGAACAAAGGCGTGTGCTGTTGACAATCACCAGGACGCCTGTGCGTGAGCGGTTGTCTGCAGTGTGAAAACCTGCCAAATGTTCGAGGTAGAAAGTTATAAAGTTTCTCGGTACTTGTTTTGGGACGGAGAGGGTGCGACTGATCTTTGAGATGCCCGCGAGTATGAGTGTTTTGAGCCGTCTCGAGGAAGCATGGGAATAGTGCTGCTAACGATGCAGAACAGGCGTGCAATTTGGCAGTTTTTCAAAACGGGTAGTTAGTGCTAGACAACTTCTGTACTCTTTCAATAGCAGTCATAACATTAGTAGTCATGTAGCTTTTTAAAAGTAAGTTTACTGTGTGCAGAAATTAGATCACACAGAAATAAGCAAGTGGCTTGAATGTGGTTATTTACATACATAGTAGAACTCAACTGTTTGCGAGAGTAGTTTATAAATGCATTATGATTATACATTTTATAGTGTGCATTAACTACAACCTCCGCTCCATCCGTGAAACCGGTTAATTTAAGCGTTCTGCACGTTATAAGCACGAACAGCATCGAAGTGTTTGGTGCTGTTCTCCAATAACCATTAACGACTAAATTAAAGCGGTATGTGAGCGTTTCATCAGCACGCGCGAAACGGGGTTAGTTTTCTTAATTTAAGTAAAACGTACAGTTAACGTTACGTATTAGCAAAGAAATGTAATTTAACTTCAATGTTTTAAGGTGCTTATCTTTAGTTTCGAAATGACTTAACGTTAAGCATCGCCACAACAAAATGAAATTAGACCCAAAATCACTATAAACACGTAACGTTAGTAAACTAAACGGCAGCTTTTGGAGCGATGTTAAAATTTGTCATGGCGAGATGTCGCGGTGCACATGATGACGTGATTACGCTAATACGTGAAATGATCACTGACCAAATGATGTTTGCTGTTCTAAAGAACCGATTCGCGGGAATGAATCGGAGTTGAGTTCAGTGTTATGGTGTTTCTAATGGATGCTGTTGTGCTTGTGTTGAGCAGGCAGAGTGAATGTGAAGGCAGGTGTGAGTTCACCTCCAGCCATGACCTCGGGCAGCGGCAACAATGCGCCCACGGTGACCGGCAGCGCTCCGCAAAATGGAGAAAGTAAACCGCCGCCACAAGCGGTAGTGAAGCCCCAGATCCTCACGCATGTCATCGAGGGATTCGTGATTCAGGAGGGAGCCGAGCCTTTCCCAGTCAGTGCTTTTTATTTCACTCCATCCCGCCTGGCTGTTTAATTTCTGTTTCTGGTACTTGCATAATAATTTAGCAAACTTTTGTGTTTAAACTACTTTTAATATATGCTTTTTTTATTATTATGGTTTAATTAAGTGGCACTTGTGAACTTACTTGTGTTAGAAACTAAAGCTGCTCTATTTGTAATAAAATATCAAAAGCCTACATATAACAGATTGACATGCTGATTTTGTCATTTACTCACCCCTTGTCACTAAACCCATAAGACTAATAACTCTTCTGTGGAATACAAGGAAAGGCTTTGAATAATTGGAGTGTTTTGTGGTCCGCTTTGACAATACCTTTGTTACCTTTTACTGTCAGTGAGAGTAGAGTTTAAGGGCCTTGGCCCTCGTACAACAGTATACTTAAAAATATATAAATTCTGTCTTCCGCAGAAGAAAGAAATTTTGCTTTTGACCAAATTATTGCTTTAAAACAAAATAAACCAATTCCTTTTTTTGGTTTTAAAGAGACACACTTCCCTCTTGTGGACAATATACCACAGTCATAACTTAAATCTGCAGACTTTGGTAGAAGTTTCAAACACATATTCCATACATTAGAGCATGCAGTACATGTCCTTGTGTAATGAATAATTTTTTTATGCAAAACCTTGTGGATCTATTCAGGTTGAACGTCCGTCCTTGTTGATTGAGAATTTAAAGCAGCAGAAGCAGCATCAGGCTTATTCAGATCTAGATAAGAGGTCTCAGACCTTTCAAAATGCTGACTCTGAGATGGAGGATCTCTCACAGCAAGGTAAGGGTTACTTTAAGGCTGAAATACACCATATGACTTTTGTATGTTATTGGAGCTAGTTTGCCGAATAAGTTGACGGAGTTCACAGAAAACTGCATAGTATATGATGGGGACAGACTTGTAAGTTTTATAGTTGGTTTTATTAGTCTTTGTCTACAACAATCTAATGTTTTGGTGCAAGTTTTTATTTGGATTAAAAGTCTGCTAGTGTGTGGTTCTCAGAAAAAGTAGGCATCAGGCACTAAATAACTGTAACCATGTACAAAGTCACCAAATACACAATGCCTAGTTGTTCAAAATCTGTATTTAAGCCTTTAGTTGCACACTTGATGCTTGTCCAATCAGCCATGTAAATTCTTTCACAGAGCTGAACAATCAGAATGCCGAGCCCATGCTGTCATGTGAATTCTGTGGGATGGTGGACTTCGCATATAATTTCAAGAGATCCAAGAGGTTTTGTTCTACGGTGTGTGCAAAGAGGTATGGGGAGCCTAATTTTAGATTTTGTATAAACCTTTGCTTAAGTGGTGGTTTGACTTGTTTTTCTTTGCTTCCAGGTATAATGTTGGATGCACAAAGCGGATGGGACTTTTCCCAAGAAAATCAACCTCGGAGAACCCAAAGAAACAGAAAGCCTCCAACGCCAATCATCATAACAGCAGCACTGATGTCAGAAAACGGGTAATCGCTGTTTCTGTCCTGTTACAGTGCTGGGCTAGGCAGAAATGTGCTTAATTGTCCCTCTTATTCTCTCACAGAATCCAAGTGCTCAAACAACCCTGGCTGCATCTTTGTTATCCCCACATCCTTCTCATCCAAGCCACGGCGAGTCCAGCCAGTGCTCGGACATGTCCAGCTTCGAAGAGCCCATTTCGCCACTGTCTAACTCCAGCTTTGGAGCACAAAGGCTTCAGAATGAGGAAAGATTCGATCACAGTAGAGAGCTCCCTCTCCTGACGCAGCACTTCCTGGCCAGCGACCCCACAAAGTGGAACGTCGAGGACGTCTATGAATTCATCTGCTCTCTGCCGGGTAGCTACCATAATGTTCCCAGGCTTTTTTGTGCATGACATACAACTTAAGTCTCTAATAATCTGTCTTTTTACACCAGGCTGCCAGGAGATCGCAGAAGAGTTCCGCTCTCAAGAGATCGATGGCCAAGCCTTGATGCTCCTCAAAGAGGATCATCTCATGAGCACCATGAACATCAAACTGGGCCCAGCTCTGAAAATCTTTGCCCGCATTAGTATGCTCAAGGACTCGTAGCCTTTACCACAGCCTTATCTAGCTTGGAAAGGACTGGACCCTGCACTGGTTTCCTCATCCCATTGTGGTTTTGGGTCTTGGGAATTGCTGCTCCTCAAAACCACAAACTTGTGTATAGTTCTCATCACAGTCAAATGGTTTTGTTCCTAAAGCATGATGATGTGACTCGATTACAAATTTCTTGTGTATTCAGCTGTGCCAGGCCTGGGAGGGGGCCGAAATCCATCATGTCAAAGAAGACAAGCACAAGTGCTTTTACCATTTGTGCAAACAAATGTTCTTCATATGGTAGCATGGAAACAGGTTTACAGTTTCTTCACGGTTTTGAACTGGACTTTGTGATTTGTCTGTCATAAAGTGACATTGTTGTAGTTCTGGTTCTCATTGTCATGGTTTGGTTAGCTAAGAAAAATTGTTGTACCTTTTAGCCTTGCAGTGTGCCAACATTTGTAGGTAGTAAACTGTTCAGGTTTCTTCATCTCACAGGATGTTCCTCAATACAGTCACGTCAGATGTTGTACTCAAACGAGGCGTTCTGACACAGGTATAATGGGAATTAAAACTTTGACTCTCCAAGACGTGCCTAATATTTTCTAAATAGCCCAAAGATGACACAAATGTTCATGTTTTTAGTTTAAGTGAAAGCAGCATTTCCAAAACCCATTTAAGGACTGGCAGTAACATCACTCTACATTTCAGTTCAAAACCCATCTTGGTGTAATCTGATGAACTGGGAGCATTTTTCATAATCACTGTTATCCCCAACCACTGTGTGCACTCATGTTTGGAAAGCTAGTGCAGCTTGTGTCTCTATTTTTACATTCATCATTTGATCAAAGTTCTGTATTTATTGAGAGCAAGTCTCTGATTCTGTTTTATATTTGAAAATAAAACTCAGAAAACACTGAAGATGTCAGATGATTGTTTTTCCAATTAATTCTCGTGCCATAGAGCAATTGGATAAAATATTTAATTTCTGACTCTGGATTGTTGGTTAAAACTGATTGTTGTAGGTTTTCTGAACTGCATCCACTAGATCAGGGTTCCTCAAATCTTACCCTGGAGGTCTGGGGGGTATTCCAGAAAGCTTGGTTAACTTACCATTTGGTAAAACATAACCTCTGGGTGTATTGACCCCAAACCCAGAGTTAAAGCACGTACATAAAGACATTTTTAATGGATCACCGATTTCACGAGTCAAAATGGAAAGTGACAGTGGAAAAAAAGAGAGCGGCATATTTCACAGAGGAGGAGCTAGAAGTTTTAATGCAAGAGTATGAAGAACTGGGGCTAATAATAATTAATAAAAAGCAATACAACTAAAAAATAAAGAAAATAACATTATGTGTTTATCGTAAAGGTGTGGGAATATTGATACCATGCATCTTCACTGTTTTTTTCTTAATATATATTTGCCAGTGGAAATGTGTTAAATAAATTAACGAATCTTTTGAAAACCGGCAACACTCTTTCAAATAATTATTAGGAAATTAAAATACATCTTTTCCCCTGAGTAAAAACTTTGTATGATTTGTGCCTCCACGTCCACAGGATCGTCATCAAAAGGGCACGCCATGCTCAGTAACCTTCGGAAACAAACTAACCCTGGAACATAACCTGCTACCGAGCAGGTTATCTTCAGAGAGTAAGTTCCTATGGTTACATATACCCAGAAAGTTACCTCTGTTTTTGGAACCGAAAGTAAAGGTTATCCACTAACTTACCCGGGTATGTCACATAACCTGCTTTCTGGAATACCCCCCTGAACTGCCAAAACAAACCGAAAACAAACATCGTTTTGGTCTGATTTTGTTGTACATCGGGGCTTGACTGACTGAATCTTAGATGTGCTTGTGCAGTGCAGAGTGGTTATTTTGCATTGTTAGGTTTTTTGGAGAACACTTATAAGTGTGAGTTTTGTTCTCCAATATTTTGTTTTGCCATGCACAGTTATGATATGTGTAAAAACCTCATGGCACTTTTTTCCCCCTTCAATTTTAATTGAACGTTGCTGCCTCTAGACTTGGTATTTTGGCTTTATACTTGATCAGACACTTAACTATCCATCAGTTATGCTTTGATGCAATTTGAAATGAATGCTAAGCAAATTAATTATAATATTAATTTAATAATGAAAGTAACATAATAATGTAACAGGCCCACATTATTTAGAAATTCCAAACATACTCTCAATAATGCCATTATTTAATGTTATGTATGTCTGGCTATCATCCATACATGATTTTCCTTTTTCAACGAAGATCATCTTATTAATGTTAAACCGGCTTGCCACATTAAGTTGCACTCATCGCTCAGGCTCTGTACGTGTGAAAGAGACTCATGTGTCTTTAAGAGAGCCGCATTACAGGTGGGATGACGCTGTATGAGAGACTCAGTGTGGTGGGGACGATGCGTTTCGTGGGTTAACAGCACTCATTTCTGCCCCTGTCTCTGATGCTCAAGAAAAGGTGGTGTCTATTATTCACTGCCGTAGACGGCTCCGCGATTCTTCTCTTCAGACCCAACGCTAATGCTGTATCCATGTGCAATGCTTTTGACAGCTTTACCCCAGCTAAATCTAAAGGTACGTGTATATCAAGTGTCAATGACCAAATGCTCATCGATTTTTGCTCGCAGCATCAATGTTGTTGGACTGTAATGCACGCGTTATTGTGCTGGTATTGTTGAGATGGCAATAGGCCGTCACTTACAACGCGTGAAAATATCAGTGCTCGCCTGTTGCCAGGAAACAAACGCGCTGTTGCTGTTACACTGTTGTTTATGAAAATTATCTGCTCGTCCATCAATCAGTCAGTTTGGGGCAGCTGATGGACTTCTCGTGTCCTGTCGTGTCATCCTCACTTCTGTGATTGGATTCATTTATTAGGGCCTGATCCATTACCCAAAGCGCAAAATGCTGTTACTAACCGGTTATTTGTGGCATCATTGTCGTACACGGACTGCGTATAAACAGACGTGCATTTCAGATCACTTATTCTGTGTGGAATGATGCCAGTTATTCAGTTTATTTAGGAAAAGAAACAAATACAGATTGAGCAAATCAATCTGATCAAGCCAAACCAGCTCTGATACAGCGCACAGAGCTGTGTCTGCGTGTTGTGCATGGTCAATGGGAATTAATGATGCTCAGGGACAGATGGTTCACGGGTTACCTGTTGCTATAACGACCGGCCCTTATATTGCGTTAACTGCATTGTGTCGCTTTCCACGAGTTGAGCTCAGGTGGCCCATTTTAGATGCGTTTTCCTTCACTGCAACTACATTTTCTGTTGCAATTGCTGTAATGTATTTGACCTTACACGGCTAATTGTGTTTATATATTTATTTATTTCACACAGACACGCTGCAGCTCATTTCACTAAAGATGAAACAAACCTCCATGCGTGACCTCTTTCTCTCAGTGACAATTTCTCCATTTCATTTTTCCTGCTTATAACATATCATATATACCATGCGGATTAATAGTATCGTTATTTATTGTTGTCGTTGTAATTATTATTATTAGTATTATTATTATTAAATAGGCCTAAGTGACATCTAGGACATGTATACCTTGACTTCTGGGGGGCATTTACCATGGTAATAATGTTTCTAGAAATAGTGCCATGGTAATACAATGTTTGTTTGTATTGGACAAAGCATCACGATTTTTGTTTTTTGGGGGAGGGTGGGGGGACATTTTGTTCCTTTTTTGAATGTATAGGCTGCTGTTCTCTCTTTTTATTTTTATTTTTCCAAACAAAGTTTTTACATTTGCTACCGAATTTTGTAGGACATACTATTCTAATACCATGTTTTCTTGGTGTAGTGCCGTAGTGATACAGTTTTAATGCTTGTTTATGCCATTTATTTGTATTATAATTATTAATATTTTTAAAGTATTACCATTTGCATATTTTTTAGGACATTCAAGTATTGTAATACTATACAATAAACTATATTTTGTGTATATTTTGTACCATAATACTAGTCTATGTTCCTGGACATAGTGCCATGGACATGTATCATCAATACCGTGTCATTTTTTAGGACATGTACTATTTTGATGTTCCATGTGAATGCTATTTTTGTAGAATACCACCTTTTTTAAAAATGCAATAATTTTTTATAAATTTTTTACAAAGTACTGTGTAATAGCATGTTTTTT
Source organism: Enteromius viviparus (assembly GCA_032353835.1). Classification (NCBI taxonomy): domain Eukaryota; kingdom Metazoa; phylum Chordata; class Actinopteri; order Cypriniformes; family Cyprinidae; genus Enteromius; species Enteromius viviparus. The sequence continues at coordinate 10,111,534 of JAUCNO010000500.1, read as the reverse complement.
ATAGCACTTTTTTATAGTAATATTTTGCACATAGTACCATTATAATGCTATGATTTTTTTTTGCAGTTATGTCTGCAAATGTAATTTCTAATTGTTCTGCAGCTCTCTTTGAAAGGCATGAGCTGAATGGTGTGATTAGCAGGGTCTGTGTTATTCTGTACCATGGTACTGAATCATTACCATATCGAAATACCATGTAATTAGCATATAATACCTGGGTAATGGAGTAAATGATGGCCCAAATCTTCTGGTTTAGGCTTAATTGACCTCATTGCGAACACCGTGGCCCATGTCTGTCTCTCTCTGCTGTGACGGCTAACCCCAAATCACGCAGAAATATTTGACCCACATACGGCACTGAAACATGGCAGACAGCTGGTGCCGCTGCAATCTACTTCAGGAGCAGCTTTTTCTTATTGGCTTTAGAGGGCGTTCTGATTTAAGCATGTCTACCTGCGTCCTAGACTTCAATGACTTGAACCACCTGTGTGATTTGTTTTGGAAGGCGTATAGCTTAAATGCTACATGTTACGGATGACACAATGGCCTACTTTTCTTTTGGTGGTTTACGAACACTTCACCTCACCTTATTATTATTATTATTTGAAAAGAGAAGCTGGATCCATGTTTCTTAAAGTGTTGCAGTACGAGGACTACAAATAGTCACCTTATCACACATTGGACACGTCAATTCTCTTTTTAAACTGATGGGTGTCACTTGTCAATTCTGATTTCCATCATGTAACCCATTAATGTCAAATGCCAGAGGTCATTAGCCCCCAGCTGTGGCCAGACTTTTTATTATCGTCTTGAGGGCTGCAGGCTAATATTATCTGACATGGCAGTGAATGCTGTTTGCAAATTAACAAGCCACAGGAAGAGGCTTGATTGGCCAAATATGTCTGAGCCATAAGCTGCTTTGATTATTAATGCCACAGTGTGGCTGATCTCTCACAGATCCATTTGAGCAGCCTGTGCAACGAACATATGCTTCAACTTGGATGAGTGCAAGTGAATTGTCGAAGGGTTAATTGTGGATTTGGCATCTGTTTCTGAGGTGGAGCTCAAGTCGGCACTGAGTTTAGAGCGTTTACTTTCATGTGGTGCTCTTGTAGTTCAGTACTTGTGTGCTGACTGGAAAAATCAATGTTTGCGATGCGTCTATTCATACAGAGAGAAAAGCGTATCAGGGGATGTCATAAGGTAAGAGAGATGATTAGCCGTTAAGTCCTTGGTTGTCTTAGCCATTCTGCCAAGTGTTCTCAACCAGAAGCGCATATACCACAGTGGATATTTCAGTTAAAAACAGGTTATAAACCATGAAAATGTGAAAGGTTAAAGAGTGCAGGTTACCCTGTTTAAAACATAAGTAGTGTAACGGTTTCAGTTAGTTTATTGAATCAATGCAACTGATTACATTTGAATACTTTTTGATTACTTTTCTCAAATTCTTATGAATAATCTTTTAATCATTTTTAAACATTTGGAGCAGGCAGGGTTAACAGTAATTACTGTCAGACTTTCAAAATCCTTCGTCCCTTGAATTAAGATTATAATGAAGTCATTTTAAAGCATAGCCACCATAAAATTAAACTTTAGCACCTCTTTTTACTTTGAGATCATTCTGAGGTTAATACAGATTTTAAATCCTGACAAGATATAGTTTAATAGCTGTGAAACTCTTGTTGAGAACAAATCTTCAATTAATGTAGAAAATAAAGCTTAAACATAAACCCAAACAGGACATAAAGCAGTTATCAAATAAGCGTGTGTCCTATTCTGTGAAGTCAAGGAGCGTTGGTGTCTCATATTTCAAAGCAAAGAAATCAATTAAACCTCTGTGTGTGTGTGTGTGTGTGTGTGTGTGTATTCAGATATAAGCTGCTTTGTAATCACAGCATTTTTATAAGTTACTCTTATAATTAAATCTCTTAGAATTATAAATCTTCTACATATAACATCATTCCCCATCACTCTTGTTTACTAATGACTGAATCATTTTAAACTGTTATGAAGTTATATTATAATATTTACACAGTGCAAAAGGAGACCATTTTATCTTTGAACTTGCTTCTTCAGGTTGATGACCCTATTGATATGCTCCCCAAGTCAAGAAAAGCCCTTAGCATCCAGGAAATTGCAGCTCTGGCCAGATCATCATTTAATGGTAAGGGTTTCAACAGCATGAACTTTAATGTGTGTTAGCAACACACCGAGTTAATCAGTCTCCTGTGTTTTCTCCACAAGGAATCTCACAGGTGGTGAAGGATCACGTCACCAAACCCACAGCCATGGCTCAGGGTCGGGTGGCTCATCTGATCGAGTGGAAGGGCTGGTCTAAGCCCTTAGACCCTCCATCTGCTACACTGCAGTCCCATTTTAACTCGTATTCCCATCTCAGCGAGGGTGAGCAGGAGGCCCGGTTTGCAGCAGGTGGGTGTCTCCTTCCACCCTGTTAGTACCGCTGAAAAATCTCAATGCTAAAGAGGTGTTAAGGAGATAACTGTTGATGTACAAAGATATTGATGCCTGGGACTTTATATGTGGCCTGTTGTCAAATAATGAAATGACATGAAATTCATTTGTGAACAAGAAAATTTTAAACTTTGCATGAATGTCTAAGATAATCTGTATATTTTTGTTTTTCATTTATTTTAAGTTTATTTTTTCATTTCTTTTTATTTAAGTTTTTATCATTGCTAATAGTAATAATCAAATAATGTAAAGTCAAAAAGGAATAACAAATAAAATATAATCAAATTATAGATTGATTTTATAATTTTGTATATATATGTATACACACACACACACACACACACATATATATATATAAATATATATATATATATATGAGTGCTGTCAAACGATTAATCATGATAATCACATTCAAAATAAGTTTTTTTTTTACATATGTGTGTAATGTTTATATTAATTATGTACATATAAATACACATACAGTATATAGTATTTAATATTTACATGCATATACATTTTAGTATTTATATTCTTAGATTTTATATCATATAACATATTTTTCTTAAATATATGCATGCATGTGTTTGTATTTATATAAACATAATAAATATACACAGCATGCACACGTTATGCAAACCAAAATTTTTTTTTTTTGGATGTGATTGATCGTTTAACAACGCTAAATTATCTATCTATCTATCTATCTATCTATCTATCTATCTATCTGTCTGTCTGTCTGTCTGTCTGTCTGTCTGTCTGTCT
>JAUCNO010000500.1:10071276-10092464 GCA_032353835.1 Enteromius viviparus | reverse complement strand
GGGATGGCACTTCAGTTCATAGAATGAGTAAAGGCAGGTGAGCGAATACTTTTGGTAATATAGTGTATATATATTGAAAAACTTGAATAGACATTTCAGACAATTTTACGCTGAATACCACACTGTAAAAAAATGAAGCGATTTTAACGGTAAAAAACGACAAAAACCTGTTAAATGGTAAATTCCTGTAAAATTTAAAGGGAACAAAATGCAAACTAACATTACCATAATTCCCTAAATTGCATTTAAAATTTAGTTTGAATTTGATGTTTTTTGTTTGAAATAACTTTTTCTTCTTAGTTTTTTCTTATCAGTTTTTCTTATCAGGGTTGTGTGTTACATGTAATGTTGTTAAATTAATGTTTATTGCATATTTCAGTTCAATGAGTCTCACCATGATGGTGTTTAGTGTTTGTGTGAATGACACTGAGCACCTTCTACAGTATATATGTTCATATTTAAAAGCGGTTTGTGATGAGCTTTGGTTCATCACGTGACTCTCTCATCACCGCCTGCATTTGGTGGTCATTAACGCATTTAAAACAGATTTTAGCATTTCAAAAGGTTGGTATATTAACATTATATAAATTAATGAATTTATACTGACACTGCTATTGTATTTTTACTGTGTAAGAATGAATCTTTTAAACACTGAATAAGATCAGATTCAATAAAAGAATGGAATCGAACTGGACATTGTACTTTTATGAACACTTCCAAATGTGCCAGGAGTCATTCATCACCCAAAGCTATAATATAAAATATAAGGCATAAGTCATGTGCACAACTCTCTTGACACTTTCATGGTATGTTTGAACCCCTTTTTTCCATAAAAGCCTCAGTACTCAATTTAAATGCATAGAAAAAAAAACTCAACCACTGCAGTTCCTTAAACTGTATCATTTGCATTTCAAACAAGAAATCAGCTCATCTGGTTTAGAAGACATCTGAAATCAAATAATAACAGTTTTCGATCCCGAAATGAAACTAATCTCACTGTACACTCTTTGCATGTTGCCGTGATATACTAATTGTGTACACCGTTTACACAATTGATGCAAGCGTGGTATATTCATAAGACACGGACTACAGCCGCCATAGAAAATGTTTAACCTTGTGAAAATGAAAAGGGGGGAAATGTACCTCTCTTGAACCATCAAAGTTAATGGCTATATTTGGAACAAAGAGTGTGTGTATGGGTATAAACTAGGATTTCAATTCCAGTATCAGCCATTTAGCATGACCGTGGGTGACTGTGAATTAAAAAGGTGGTCCTTTATGTGCGACCCCTCTGCTCAAAAGGGTACATCCATAACTTATGTAGACAGCCCGGCCATTAGCCACCAGAGCTAGGCCACCTTTACATAATACACTCTATACTAATCACTGACCACCCCAGTCACACAGCTAATAGATCACGCAGACCCCAGAACATCTATTTTAGAATAAACGCGGTATATCATGCACCTTTAAATAAAAGACCCCAAATGAGAAGACTGCATGATGTGAAAAGCAAGAAAAATACTATACTGACATTTTTAATTCTGATGAAGCAACATTAAGAGGAAAAGTTAAGCCAATACCAAGCATCATTTTCATCAGACATCATTATTATTAATGCATAAGTTCTTACTTTTACATTACATGTGACATCCATTGCAGTGGAATAAGAAGAAACGACTACATGTTGAAAATAAGACAGCCGCCATTCATTCCCTTTTGATGTCCTTATTTCACACTGACATTGAGAATGTAAATATGTTGACAAAATGCCTCTCAGCAGTGCTGAGGCAGTCGCTTTTATTATTGGACAACAAGCGAGAATGACAATGTGTGATTTTGTGAATAGAAACCATATGGGTTATAAATGTACACAAAGGCTTTTTCCAAAACTGAAGCAGAATCAGCTGTTTCAACTGAGATGGTGTGAAACACAGAGCCGTTGAGGTCTGGATGGAGTCAGCGGTAGGACTGCACACACTGAACTGTTTAAAACTCTGTAATGTGTTTGTGTGTTAAAGAGCGTTTGGTTCACATAAAAGCTGCATGTGCTTAGAGGATGCACTGATGCTTTATACATCAACATGTGATGACAATACAGACATGTGGACAAATGAGAACGTTTTGGTTAGGTTGACCTTTTGAAAGTGTCATCTCCGATTCTGTTACTTGAGCGATTGTGTGAGCCGTTCCTTCGACTCAATAATCACTGACGAAGCGTTCAAACCACTCATTAGTTTCACTTCATCCCCAATCACATCCACTAGACACCGCAACATCTCTCAAGACACCAAACCTGGCAATATTACAAACCATTTTAGAGACTACATGGGAGAGATTCTCATTAAGCACTAAATGGACATATTCTCACAACAAGGCTTGTGGAAATTGAAAATATTCTTATGAAACCGGTAAATCATTTTCTTAATTAGCATTTTTGTATTGTTTTGCAGGGGGAAAAATAACTAAATACTCTCAAAACAAGTTTAGTGAAATGTGTTTAACAAAAAATATTTAAAAAAATAAAATAAAGTAAATGCACTTGAGAACTTTTTAATAAATTTATTAATTTTCTAAGCATTTGTGTCGTACCAAAATATGGCTAAAAGATGACAATGGAGAACAGTTTTAAAAAAAAATTAATAAAGTCCATTTTAAAATGTAAAATATTACTGTAAAACATTTAATAAAAACCTGTACACTACACAAAAAAAAAAAATTGTGTTTAACTCTAAAAATAAATATGCTTAAAACAAATTTACTTGAAAAATGTATTTTTTAATAGAAAAGGACAGAAAAAAAGAAAATAATAAATAATAAAACACTATGTAATATATACCTGTATTTTTTTATTGTTTGTTGTAGCAGTTCAATAGGAATTAAGAAAAAAATAGTCTACTGACCAAGAAAAGGATTTTCTTATGGAAATGCCATTTTCCCTCCAGAAATGCACATAGACAAAATTAACCATATCCACCCCCCCTCAACTCCCTTGCCTCCCCTTACATTTTTTAATACCAGACCATTGTGTTGTTTCTATAAGCTAAATGCTTTAAAAGGTATAGAAGTCCCTTGAAATGAGAGCAGGAGGATAATTGAACAGCTTAAAAACAGGAATCTAATTGTGCGGGCCCCTCTGGGGGCCAATATTGAACTACCTTATAATAGGTCTGAGATATTCTCTTCATGATTTATTGCCAAATCCCTGTATTTTTCAATACATTATAGTTTCTAAATTGTGTTTAAATTGAGTGTGGAGGAGCTCGGGCCATTAGGAGATGCAGAAATGAAGATCATATTTAAATATTCATGCACCCTTTACCTTATTACTGAATCTGAACACTAACAAAATCAATATTAAGTGCAGTTTGACATAAATTTATTTATGAATTTCGACTTTCTAAGTAGTGTATTTTTTCACTCAAAAATTGCCAGTATAATGTAGTAATGATATCAAAACAGAGTGTCAGGGTGCATTAGACAGCCAGGCTCACGAAGCGCCACATAAAAACTCCAGAGCATCCATGTAAAAATGCTTACTGGGCACAACTGTCTCGTTTTACAAACATCAGTCATTTTACTGCCCCGTGTTGCACACCGCTGTGAAACTGAGGGAAAGATACAGTTGTCTTGTTTGTTCAAACGATGAGCTTGTGTTAAGCCTGATTGTATTAGAGCCTTAATGCCATGCGGAGTAACAACCGATCAAAACAGATGCCCTTCGGTTGCTTCACCTGTCCTTATAACTCACCTTCCTTTGCTCTCAGACAGCGTTCTCATTTACATAGCAATACCATGAATTAAAATGAACCCAGAGAAAGAGGGGGGGGAGGAATGCTCACAAAAGCAAATCACACAATTGTTTTTACTTGCTTACGTTCTAAGATTTTGTTTGTGAGCGCTTACTCTGAGAGAACAAATAACACATCAATGACGTATGGACGGCGACAAACTAAAGCGAAAGACGCTTACATCGGATTTTTTCATCTTTTATTTTGGTCCTCAACATTGACTATTGAACATTAAACGGGACTTTACTGGGCTGCTGCCATGTCTCTGGATACAAGATGATGCTGTAAAAGCAGAAAGAGCCGGAAAAAGCTCAGCATCAATCCAGAGAAAGACAGCAAAGCCATAAATCTCTGAGTCGTAGACATCCCTCTCCTTTTAAAATCATCTACACAGATTCAAAGAGCTTGATTCTGTTTGAGGCTGTCTTTAAGCATATCTTACAAAATCTTTAAGCATTGGACACAGGAGGAAGAAAAAAAAAATCTCATTCAAAGGTTTCACAATATGTGCATGAATAAAAAAAAAAAAAAAGGCTTGAGCGTCAACTTTGTCAAAAGTCTATTGTGATTCATACGGGTCTCGTAGTCATTTTGGTCATTTTCAAAGCCACTTGTATGTCTATACTAAGCAAATAACGGTTAAAAAACTAAAGTTAACAGGATATATGCTTATACAGACTGCAACTTCCGACAGCTTGTCAAGAATCACAGCTTTCACTGGGCATGCTTCTGTGTACAGTAATGTTGAGGTCAGGACTGTGATGTGAACAGCCTTGTCAGCTGAGACATTAACTCACAAGGTGAGGTGGACGAAGACCGAGACAGGTCATAGACACTGAAGATCTAACTGGAAATCAAGACGCACTACTAAAACAAACTAAATCCACTCCTGTCCACTCAGCTCAGATCCAAGCTACTTTAGCTGACCTTATGAAATTACCCCACTAATAAAACTCATGATGAAGGCATATAAAGGATTAAAAGTATTATTAAATATCATAAAATGATAACAAAAAAATCTGGGAGAATATTTGTTTGCCACTAAAAATACAATAAAAATATTTGCATTGTGTTGACATTTCCATCTAAAAGTATTGTCTAAAACAGGCTTCATTTTATGAGTGAACCATTTTCATGAGAATCACCCTGTAATACATCCACACATATTTATTTATTTATTTATTTATCGTGGGTGGGGGAGGGTCATACTCAAAAGGAAAAATGCTTCCACACGCATCACATTTCTCCAAAAAAAGCACATTTTTATTATTTTAAATTGTTTTTATAACAAAAATAATCTTTTAAATGTTTAGAAAATTATCAAAAGACAAAAAAATAAGAAACAAGAATTACACATAATGCCCCAGTTTCCCAGATGAGGATTAAGCTAGTCCCAGACTAAATTGCATGTTTGAGCTGTCTCAGATGAAAATATCTAACTTAAAACATTTTAAGTCATTGTTCTGTGTTAAGATGCACACCTGTAATACTTTCTTATAAGGCATTTTTGTATAAGTTTTTAAATTTCTTAATTTAACTAATGCCTAGTCCTGGCTTAAGCTAAGCCCCGTTTGTGAAACCGGGCCAATATATTAATTAATAAACTACCATCCCAAATCATTGCTAATGCTGACTTAACATTCCCAAAATGTTGCTAAAAAATAGGACTCTTATACATGGGTAAAAGACGAAAAAGGGTTTCCCCATAAAAACTATATATAAATACTGCTTTATATTGTTAAAATAATTGCGTTTTTGAGCCAAAAATAAATAAATAAAAATTCCCTGATTTACTAAATTTCTCCACAAATTCACGTGAAACCCTTAATATGTAGACACATTCCATTCATTTTTTAGATTTTCTTCTGATGCTGTCATCTTTGACCCACATGTAAATATGATTCTCTGGAGAAATATGATTTCCCATGAGTTTGCAGTGTAATGCAGATTTTTCAACAGAATACTACTAAGTGTGTTCCAATATAAACACACACACAAAAAAAATCCAACAGTATGGCGTCTTCCTTCCATTCCATCATTAGTTTGTCTTTGTATTTATTTTCTCATGAATACAAAAATTCCATAAAAGGTGTGCCAACCCGATGAAATAGTAACATCATAAAGCTAAAGCCATTATAGAAAGATTACCCACCCCATTCCGAAATATCAAGATAGACCCAGCTCCCTTTTCATCATGTTGCTGCCTTTTTTCCCTTCATTGCTTTATACACATTAGAGAGAGGAGCCATATGTCATTACTGTAATACAAGATAAAAGTCAAAAGTTGGACTCTTTAAAGCTGCTTGCTAGGATTAGCAATAAAGCACTGTATATAAGTCTCAGAAGAGCTTAGTGAGCAGAAAACAGGCCTCTAAACATCAGTCAATTTATATTAGAATTTCCATACATGCATTTGCTTGTTACTGTCAATATGCAAAAATGGTGCTTACCGACAAATAAAGCATAATGTACTCTAGCCAGCGCATCAATAACTGCATCTGAGCTTTAAAAGAAAATGCAAAAGGGGGAGAGAGCACAAAGATGGCTCATATGAAATATATATCGCATTAAACACGAAAACGTCAGAAAAATAAAGCTGGCTCTTCGCTCGCACGACAGACCCTCCATTCATCTTAGTGGAGACTGTGGCTCAACAGGAAATAAATAGCATCCTGTCAGCTCCTGTATTTCATTGAGTTACACAGTCAGGTTTTCGTGTTACGGATGACTCTCATAGCACAGACCTCCTAGAAGAAGTGTAAGAGGCCTGAGAGAGAGAGTGTGTTATGAGAAATGGAGTCAGAGACTACGAGAACAGAGCAGTTCAAGCTCACGGTGGAAGATCAATGAAATCAGATCGCAGGCAAACAGAAACTAGCGAAAAGTGACAGTGTCTGCTTTTGTCATGATTTCAAATGCTCATTTATAATGCATGAAATGAAAGCAGGCAAGGTAGACAGATGAGGTGTGTTAACCGCAAGGGAGCGGCTAGAACCGAAAGATGATTGACCGCCATCCTGGACACGGACACATACTGGAAAACACAGGTCAGCTCACTTCAAGGAGTGATGCTAGAGGAACCGTTAGCTGTGTGTATGCTGTTGTGATTAGCAAGAATATCAACACGCTTCTGTACAATATTTCACTAACGCCCTCAAAACACTACAGGCAAACTAAGAAAATGTAGCACCACTCACTTGAAAGAATAATGCACTGAGTAGCAAGTCATTCATGATATTAGAAAAAACTTCAATGCTGAACAAATGCTGCTTGTTTGAATTTTCGGGAAAAAAATCCTGAAAAACTATCACCGTTTCCACAAAAATATTAAGCAGTATTTCTGTTTTCAACTGTGATGATAGCTAGAGATATTTCTTGGGCACCAAATCATGATTTCTGAAAGATCATGTGAAATCAGAAAATTCAGCTCATAATGGGAATAAATTATACTATTTTAATTAGATAAAAGAAAAAATATCTGCATATAAATATATAAATCACAGATATGGAAAATTAAAATATATATGTAAAGAGTGAGATTTTGAAAATCAGTTTTTTCATCATGTGTTCCAGGTAACCAAAACACAGTTTGTATTTTTTACTTAATCAAAATAACCCAACTAACAAAAAATTATAAAAAATATATAACACATCTAACACAATAAAAACATGATAACATAATAATAATAACAACAACAACAACAACAATAATAAAAATGTATTTGCAAATAAACTTCATATATAACACCAAATGTTTATTGCTGTTTTAGTTTTTTTGCAAAATTTTGAGAAAGAGTAAAAAATAAATAAATAGTACTAAAATTTAAAGTGTGATTTAAAAAGGTAACATCTATGGCTTACATTTACCTAACTGCAAAATATTACAATTAACCTGAGTTTTCTGACAACTGGTTGAAAACTATGATTGTAATAACGCACAGTCTATTGACAGTCCTAACTTTTAAAACCAAATCTACAAACATTCTTTGAAAAAAAACAACAAAACCTTCAGTCTTGCTCGCTGTGGCTTGTTTAAGGAGTCATACAAAGCCAATTTTCCACAATCTTATATGATTCTTTAGGGTCTTAATGGAAAGTCTGTAATATAGTTTGTTTCAAAATTTCTCAAAAGATAGTGTAAAAAACACTCATTTTACCCTGTCATAAGCATCTCTTTAGATATCATTCTGTTCTGTACTTCCCCTTTAAATCAGCTACGCTGACACCGCCCCTCTTGTTCCGGATGCTCTCAGAGGATCTTTTTTAGTTGTATTCATAGTGAAACTTGCTAATCAGCACATTACTAGACAAGGCAATTTGCAAAGATTCATTAAAAGACATTATACTCACTGCTTCTGTAGGAGAGGCTGGATTAAGAATGATTCTCGCGAACATAAATGCATTTCAGTTGATCAAGGGCGCGTTTCCCTTCAGAACCTTTAATCCTCTGCGTCTTCAGTCACTCAGATGTCGGGGGTAAATGACTACTGCTATGTTCATTAATACATTCAACAACAAAACACCTGATGACGGCTCACTCAGGGTGGGTCTGAGGTAAGACACCAGTTCAAGTCTGTGTCACACGCTGCTGTCAATCAACTATTGTGGGAGTGGCCTCTGTCTGTGTGACATGCACCGACATGCATTTGAGAATGGCTTGATTTCAGAAGTGCTTCTAAAAGTGCATGTGGCACCGGATGACCCCTTTAAGCAATATATTGCTTAAACGCATGCCCTCGCGGAATAAATCAACAATGGATTTTAAAAGTGCATTTATACAGTTATACAATGGCTTTTTAAAATGAGTATAATCGATTTCATTTGCATCCATTAGTAATAAAGTTTTTCTTCAGCCTTATGAACCAACATATAAGGAAAACAAAAACAAACATCCCTTGCTATTTGAGATCCCAAACCATCTCATCTTTGACACATGTCCCTCCAGTACAGATATTCAGCATGCAGCGGTTGCCATGCATCTGATGTTGGTGAACTCCAATGCTTTTTCCGGCATTTGCTCCCGCAGGTCTGACATTCAAGATCTCTCAATTATGTATGAACAGCAAGCAATATCCTTTACCGTCATGCCCACACAACATATTTCATCTTCCTGAGCACAGATGCCCAATCAAATTCTCCACGTAATTATGATGACTTATTAAAAATCAGCCCAAACACATTATTAGTAAGACTGCAGTTAGTCTCAGTGGCCAAAACTATATAAGCTTCTATTTTTAAGCTGCAACAGGTAAAATCCAGAGAGACTTCGGGCAGCACATGTATCCGACAGCGTGTCAATGTCTCTGAAAGGTCGAGAAACAAAGCAAAGTGGCTAGATTACAGCAGAGATGGGTCGGGGGAAATTTAGTTTTTTTTCTCCTGTGATATAAAGTGATATATTTCATGTCCTTTTGCAAGCAAACCATCCAGCCCAGTCGTGACTTACTGAAACTCACTGAAAATGTCATTTTCTTTATTGGTCGTATAAATGGTCTTTTTGTGGCTGCGGTTTCCCGGTGTATTGAGTACAGCCACATCTTGGGAATACACAGCTCAGCGGAGAGAAAACATCTCAAACACCATGTTTATCTGCCACACAACATGCAGCCATTAAAAATACATGAGGCCACCATCCATTATTCCGTCTCCGAATGGCAAAATCTGCATTAAGCTAGAAGAATCCTTCTGTTTTAGGATAAATAAATAAAACAGGCACTTAGAGATTCCTCTGACTTTATTATAGAGAGAGGAAATGCAAGTGTTTGCAGAGGAGCAGGAAATGTGCGGGGCTTTCTAAATATGGATGAATAAATCAAAACGTTTGCAATTAGGGCCTCGCGTCTTTTCTGTTAATTCAAATGATTTTGCCACTTTTCTAAGAAAGTGCGTTTAATATTTAAATTACTTGTTACTTTTTCAATACCCAGGTGATTTTTGCTGTAATGTGCAGACCAAGTCTTGTCAGCTGCGATTCGGGTGTAAATTCAGTAATCAGAAGTGGCATCAATCTGACATGAAAAAAAAAAACTTAAAAATTTAGCAACACGAGTCAAATGGAGAAATGCATGCTGAAACAAGGAAAAGCAGCGCTGCGTACACAGTTTTACCATCTATAATGCATATCTCTCACATCCAACAGCTTCTGTCCTGTTTTCTTGCCTCTCTTGTGTAATTTATGACTCTCAACATTGTGTGTCTTAAATTTTTGAGCGATCTGTCAAAATCTATTTGTTGTTTTTATTTTTAAAAAAATAAAAAAGAATTGTTGAACGGGCAATAGAAAGTACATTGAAGGAATGTTTAGGGTTTAGTAAGAGTTTTCTAACCCTCACATCATTTCAAACCTGCAAGTCTTTTTCTGTGGAACATAAAAAAAAAGACATTTTGTCTTATGCTTATGTTTTTTGGCCCATGCAATGAAAGTCAAAAAAAAAAGTTGAATATTGATTCAAATTCAAACAGAATTGGAATGACATGAGGGTGATTTAATAATGATATTTTAATTTTGATTCCAGCTGACGATAAAAGCACTGACAGCCAATATCTATAGTCAACATCTGAACTGTGAACTTTATTTTAACAGTTAGGTTATTATAGATTTCACATTTATGTTTTAAAAATTGGCTCCATTCACTTTTACTGTAAGTGCCTTACTATAACTGATTTCTGCTTTTTTTCGAAAACAAGGGAAAAGTCAAACTATGTTTATTTTTAACATTACGTTATCGGTCAGCCACAACTTGTAACATTAAACTAAAATTCCAGGTTCAGTACATTTAAATCATAACCGTATATTGTTTCTAGACATCCTGCTTCTCATAAAGCTTTTGTGATGAAGATTTCAGAAATACCTGTATTTTTGCTAGCTGTATATGATGCAAAAAATTGCATAATTTATATCAGAGGTGCCGGGTTGGATTAATGGTAAAACTTTAAGTGGCCTAACAAGCATACTTCAAATGATTAGCTTGCCAAATCTGAATCAGGAATGGAGGTCCTCCTCTTTGACACAGTTGACCTGCTCTTGTCATCACTGGGCACACTGTAAGCAACAAACAACAACTTTCCATCCACTGTAATTGCTACATAATTCAACAGATGCAGTGGAATGACCTCCAGGTAAACTTATATTTACTTTGCAGCTGTTAATGACTAAAGCTTTGATTAGCTCCTCTCTTAGAGGAAGAGGATCCCAGACCTCAAGCTTTGTTTTGTTCTGGAGTCAAAGGAGAGCTTCATACCCACTGATGCAAGGATGAAAAAAATAAGACAATCTTCTAATTAAGATGGGCAATTGAACAACCAAAGTGAAGCGATTTATTGAAGAATTAACGCATTTAAAATCAGTGTATTTCTCTTTTGCAGATTCTCTGTCCTCGTTTGGAATAATCTTTGTTAGGCTTTTACAAGGGTTCTGTATGTAATGCACTAGAACAGAAAGGTGCAGTAACAATTGAATGAATATGTGAACAAAGTTAGAATGCAGTAAATTAATGGACTGTTTTGCCTTAGGGCAAAATTGAGGATGGACCCCCCCTCCTCTGGAGTTCATTTTTCACGGCTTTGGTTATGCTTTCAACACTCTAATTGAATTTCAATGTATATTTTAAAAAGTCTTTATTAAAGTAACTCTTGATGTAAATCGTACCTGATCTACTGTGATACTGTCGCCCATTAAGTACATTCACGACATGCTCTTTCTGGTTTTATCTCGTCTGTGTCATTATAATTTTCACTCATGGCCAAAATATTACCCTGCGAAATAAGAAGAGTAATTTTATTACTCTTAAAATGAATCTTCTTTATGTTTTAAATGTAACAGGACAATTTTATGAGGTTTGGACTCCCTATTTGGAACCTCATCTTCATTCTATAATATTAAAATAAATATTGTAATTTTATTGTAATTCTCAAAGGCACTGAACATTGTTTTAGGAGTGATTCCTTGTTGTTAGGTTTGTGTTATGATTAAAATGCAATAAATATTGTAATGAAAAAATATGAATTTTTAAAAATATATATAAATGTTCTAAGGATTAAAACAAATACCTGACATCAAGAATGGTCTGAACAGTCTAAGACAACACTGAAATCTGGTTAAGGTTAAAAATGTATAAAAATAAATACTATTTTATATATATATATATATATATATATGTGTGTGTGTGTGTGTTTGTTTATGTATGTATATAATTTCTTTTAATAGATACTCATAAATATTGCATAATTTGCAATGCTGTAAAAAATATATAAATATATATAAAAACGAAATTTTTAATGAAAATTACTAAATGTATAACACAAAAATACAATAAAATTAAATATACAATTTATTGATATTTACACAAAATCTAAAAGATAGATAGATAGAATTTATTATATAGAAAATGAATAATTAAACATGATGAAAAAGTCTTTAATACATTTTTTTTTATTACCATTTACAGATTTTTAGTCTATAAATATATTTTGGTCTCTAATGCTTACCAAGGCTGAAATTATTGGATAAAATATAATAAAATTAAATATACAATTTATTGATATTTATACAAAACATAAAAGATAGATCTATGATAGATATTATATATTATTATATTCTAGCTATTATTTATATTCTATTATATAGAAAATGAATAATAAAAAAATTAAACAGTCTTTAATAACATTTTTACCCCCGGTTTCACAAACGTCATCAGGCTTAAGCCTAATTCTAGACTAAAATATAAGTCTGAGCGGTTGAACTGAAATAAACTTGCAATAACAGATCTTATCTGTGCAATTGTTTTGTTTCAAGATGCACACCAGTAATGTTTTTTTTCTAAAGCACATTTATAAAAATTAGTTAAATGTCCTAATTGAACTATGGCCTAATCCTGGCTAAGTCTAAGCCTTGTCTGTAAAACGGGGCCTAATGTTATAACATCTAGACAGCAAATTGCTCTGTATTAACAAGACTTCGCACTGTTTTCACTGAGCTTTCACTAGAACCCAAACTCTTCAGGCACTGATCTGTCTAAAGAAACAAAACAATTTTCCGTTTGCTCTGAATCTCGGCTCCCGGGGCCACAGGAGCCTTTAGGTGGCTGTCAGACAGCACGTCTACACGGCATCACACAGACTCATCTCATGTCAGAAAGGGGCATCTCCAGCCATGAGAATTTATCAGCACATACTGTCCCCTGGAAAATCGTGCCCATCCCCCAAAATCCTACAAAACAACCAGTCTGCCTCTTGGTCACAATGCCACATCTATTCAAATCAGCTCCTTCATACACAAGACTGCAGCGGAAATTGGTCTTTTGTCACTCAAGATTAACAATCTCTTCCCAAATCCCCAAAGAAAATGCCAAAGTCCCAATCACAGATGACTCCGTGACGCAAATGCGCCTCACGTCCAGGATGCTGAGTGTACTTTTAAATAGAAGTGTTTTAGTAAAATCTATATTCACTGTTTCCACTAAACTCAAGAAGGTGGGCAAAACAGGATGAGGTTCAAGAGTTTCATCAGCTCAAGCTCAAAAATAGACCCTCGAACGCATCATTATCGGGGTTTGTATATACACACACTGAAAGTGAGACAAAATCTGCCAGATGAAGTTAGCAGGGAGACGCCTGACCCGATATTTCCTCTGTTGTTTGGTCAGGAAAGGGAAGGTTATTGTAAACCGACTCAAGAGTAAATAATCCCTACGTTTCCATAGCAAAGTCATAAACAGCCTGCAGAAACAAAGGCTGAAAAGACAATAAATCTAATGATGGTCAATTTTTTGTTTAGTTTCCAAAGTGTTTTTCAGGGAAATTCTATTTCAAAACAAAGAGGCACCTACATTTTTCCATGGAGAAAGGGAAATCAGATGTTTCGTAGATTTCTGGGAGTCTTTTTTTATTTCTTCAAGTGAACAGCCCATGTGTTTTTCCTGGCAGACCTGCCCTGTGTTGTGACAGATATATGGATACTGTTTTGTTATTTTGTCATGAAACGTCCAGTATAACAAAACCAGTTTTTAGGGCTCTGTGGCAGAGGAAGTCTCAAAGTTCAAGATGTCTGAAACTATTACTTGGCCCATACTCAAAAAACGAGCAACATTTCAGTTGTGATCTACACGACAAGGGTTGAAGCAATATGTTGAAAATGTGAACTTGGGACGAATAACATTAAACAGTAACACAGGCAAATAATAACTCATCCTAGACCCGACGGCTAAGAATAGTATATTAATTATACGCAAGCTGTTTGAGGGTTCATTTTAGATCAAAACACTGATAATGAGACTGAAGCACGAAGACAGTTCAACTAAATCAGTTACAGAGTTGGTGTTAACAAAACCAAACAAATTTAACCTCATTTTGATCTGATTAAGTGGTCTTAATAGAGCAAAAATGTGATGTTTTCTTTATGAAATAAATTTAAAAAAAATATTTTTATTATTTTTATTATTAAAAAAACATTTATTAATACTAATTGCCAAATTGTAATTATGTAATTAGGTATGCATTGTATGTCAGTAAACTTTAAAAAATATATATAAAATTCTAATTAATTAGCCATTTTAAAATATATTAAAATTAAATACTAGCATTAGATATTTAACAAATAATTAGATTTTTAAAAATTACCGTTCACAGAATTTTAGTTTGTAAATATATTCTGGTCTCTAATGCTTACCAAGGCTGCAATTATTGGATAAAAAATTAAAAGCAATAATATGCGACACATTATTACCACTTAAAATAACTATTTTTAATATACTTTAAAATATTGTTTATTCCAAGCATGCATTACTCCAGTCTTTAGTGTCACATGATCCTTCAGAAAACTGACTTGCTGCTCAAGAAACATTTCTTCTATTATACATGTTGAATACTGATTTGTTGTTTTAATATTTTTGCGTAAACTAAGATACACTTTTTCAAGTTCAAAATATTTTTTGAAAAAGCAAAACAAAAACCAATTTAATATGCCCATGCTTAATAATATGATTCATTTCTTTATAAAAAGTACTCCAAACTTATGAACAGCAGTACATGTAAAATTCTGTTTGTTGATGCTAATGGACAGAAATGACAACTCCACCTTTAACCTCTTTTCCAGCAGAGATGGCTAGTAAAACGTAGCAAGACAGTCTTATCGCGCTAATACATGAGCAAACACAAGAGTCTTTACCGTGCGTCGTATGCACAGCGCTGTACAGCTTACGTGGCTTTTGGTAGCTGAGAGACATGATTATTCAGAGGTAATATTTTATCTTAGCAGTTTGCAGAGCTTTGTTTGCCATTCTTTCAAGCAGGGGATAAAAGAGCAGCCTTGGCGTGCTGGCTCTGATTATGATCTAATTGTTAACATTCAGTGTGCCTTATTATCAATCTGGTGCCTTACAATGAGCAGTTAGAGCTTTGTTAGTGTTGGCAGAAGGCTCTGAGAGAGCAATTCTGCTACCGGTGGTGCATTACAGAAGTACTAGTTAGCGCTAAGGTGGCATGAGAGGAGCCCCTGCCGCCAACGACAACAACAACAAACAAACAGGAATTGATGGCAAGCGTTTATTATCTGGTTTAATTGCTCATCATCTGGAGGATCTGACAGTTGTGGTTAATGAGAGAGAGAGGAGAGGCGCAGGCTGTTGGCAGAGGGCTTCACGGCAAAGAGGATGCTGGGAGAAGGGGAGGGAGAGCGCGGGAGTTTGACACCGAGATCTGGAGCAACTCATTCCAGTCGAACAGAAGCAGTGGATGTAAGCGAAATCGTACTCTAATCAAAATATCAGCCTTCGCTTTGGTTCCACAGAGCTCTTTGGAAGTCTGGTTAACCTGGATGTCATTAACACACACACACACTCACTCACTCGCAGAGAGGAATCAGGTCTTGTGTGTAATCAGATGGCGAACACACACAGGATATCACTAGAACTGAGCCCCTTCCTAAAGATCTCATCTGGGCTACAGGCCTGGACACGGTTCAAAAAGGGACCTCCCAGACACTGCAATATTAGGCACGTACAAAACAAGTTCAAACTGACAATCTTCAAACCAGGCCTGTGAACTCGGTGACTTTAGTTAATAAGACCAGGACAAGATATGTGTGTCACGATTAAATCTAAATCTACAAATACGTTCTGTCCTGTTTACCACTGCACACCTGTCACAATCAGCAAAGACAATCAAAATCTGTAAAAAGATGAAAGATAGGTTGCAAACGATATTCTTTATAGTCACAGAAATAAAAGACCACTGCATTGTGTGGATATAACCTTTGAAAAACATTTTCTTGTATTTGCCTACAGTTCCTTAGTCAAAGCCAATAAAATAAATGATTAATTCCATTCTTCTTTTTTTTTAATTTTTTATTTTTTTAAGTATTTTAAAGTTTATTAATTTTGACTAAAACGCTACAAATGTACATTACCTTAATTTTTGGAAAATAAACGGATACTTCATTCAGTGAGGACGATACTGATTTTTTTAACCTTTTTATATAAACAATCTTTAAAAAAATATTTAATTATATAAATAATAAAAATAATTAATTATGAATAATTTTCAAAAAAATATATTTTTTTAAATTCTCTTAATCAACCTCAAACATTTGAAATGTGGTGTGGGTTCAAAAGCCAAGTAGTGAAAATGTTAGTTTTATTTTTCTGTTATAAATTGCAATATTACTATAACAATCTGGCTGAAAAGTTTAACTGAATTCTTAAATGTTTCTTAATTTATTTGACATCCCTAAAAATAAAATCTAAAACATAATATTTCCAGGATTAAATTAGATTTAATTGGCCTAATCTCACATTTTTAATGTGTTCTCAGACTTTTGGAGCCCCCAGTTGTGTTAGAAAATAAAATGAAGCATCCATTATATGTCTTGGGCTATTTTTGGAATTGCTTTGCATGACATACAAATGGGAAGTTGTAGATTAGGCTTAATGCACAACCACAAATAGATGATACATTAATCGTCATTATACAATGATTTATGCAATAAAAGGAAAATTTGCGAAAGCAAATGGGCTTTAAGACCAATCTCTTCATACCGCTCATGAGGCACACTAATAAAAAAATACTTTTCCATTAATTTCAAACCATTATAAATCAATGGCAAATAGAAGACTCGAAGAAAACTGCTTCATCAGCTTTAACTTACTAGGAGGGGCACGATGCCAACAGGGAACCCTCCCAAAAACCACTGCTGCTAAACTCATTCACAAATATCCCATTGAGAAAGTCTGCAACACAGCGTATGCCTGCATTCTGCCCGCTGCTGCAGATCTGCACCCGCACACATGGGAATCATTAGGGCACACAAGTTGGCGAGTGTCCCTAGCAACCAGCTGCATCTGTTTATGTTTACCTTCACGCTCCTACCAGCTAATGCCATGAGTACATCTGCTACTGTGCAACGAAGCTGTGGTTACATGCATGGTTGACCCATGATTCTGTAATTGCCCAGCAAGTAAGATAAAGAGTCAGAGCATAACCACCAAAGCCTTGCCTTCCCTTCCAAGAGCCTCTTTCCTCTGCCAGCTCTTGTCCTGTTGTGGAAAGCTCATTGCTGAATTGGTTCAACAAATTGAGCTGCAATAGTACGACTGCTTTTACGGAGCCAGAATTACACTGTAAAAAAAAATTAAATAAATAAAACTAAGTTGCTGCTTAAAGTATAATCCACCTGGTTGTTTTAACTTAAATTATAAAATAAATAAAGTTAAATTAAAAATAACTTCATTTAAAAAAAAAAAAAAGTTGTAATGTAAAAATTATAAGCTGTCATTCTTTTTTAAATCTTAATATGTTTTTTAAGCTTAAACGTTTTTTAAGGGTTTTTCTATTATATTAAATAATATTATATTAACATTGTTTTTGACATTTTTACTCTAATTACAGAACATTTTCTTTATTTCCCTAACTAAAAATAATAATAAATGTTTGCTACTGTTCATAAATAAATATAATTTTTTTGTTACAATAACAATTAAATTAACATAAAAATTACATTATATTAAATGTTATATTACATAATGTTAAACATTTTCACCGATGGCTTTAAGTAGTTTTTATTATAAACATATACACATACATATATATATACACACACACACATTTTATTTATTATTGATATGCATCAACCAAAGTTGTAATAAATCTATATATAAAAGAAAATTAATGTGTGAATGTTTAGCTCATATCGGTATTAATTATAACCAATTAAAAGCATCTCTGAAAGCAATGCAAAATTTAACCCGTGTGGATTCAAACATCTCACAGATGTGCAACTCTTATGAAAAAGAAAAGAAGGGGAACATGAAAGGAATTTTTAAGCCTACACTAATAACATAATGGCTCAATACAGCCACATGAAAGACTTGAGATGTTGGTGTACTTTGTGCTCTTATTGTGTTTCCTGTTTAAAAGTTCATGCAACAGATGCTATAGAAAACTCTGGCGGCGTGGCCCCCCTCTGACCCCCTGGGTGAGAATTACACTGTGCTGGTGTGCAAAGCTCTAGAGGACACAATATCCAACGCATACAAATGGCCTCTTGTTTTGTCATTTAATATAGAGCACATACTGTTAGACACAAAGACGATCAGGATGAGAAAGGGTGTTCTTTGGTTTGCTCAAATATCGAGCCTGTAATCACAATCATTTTTACGAGTGTCAGTGGTCTTTCTTCCAGATGCTCAGAATTTAGAAGAATATCTTGACTGGGTTACATTAAAATGGCCTGCCCTTTCAAAAGTCTAATTGAATTCATTCAAGCATGGGAAATTGCATAGTAAAGGCAAATTAACTAACCTCACATCTGAGGTTGTTTTCTCACTAAATCATATCAGAATGTACATGAATGCCCAGTATTTGTCTTTTGAACAACAACAAAAAAAAAAAAAGCACATTAAGTGTCATGCATAAGTCATGCATATGTAAAACTCATACATCCCTTCTAAACACTGACCTCAAAATTCTCTAAAGGTTGCTCAATGCCTTGGAATCTTCAGCGAAAGCCAAATATTGAACAACACTGACCTCTTCTGGCTATTCCTCATATTGCCACTGACAGCTAGTCAGCAACTACTGTAACTAAAGAGACCAAAATGTACATTTAAAAATTACTGCTAAAATTATTGTATGACAAGAGAGGTCACATCCTTGAATAAAAACTCTATTGTATTGTAGGATTTAGTAAGAAATGATCTGCGGTTCATCCAGAACACTAATCACTTTGCATGCTAATCCAGATTACATATCACCTTTAAGATCTTTATTACCCATTTTATTTTATTTCAGAAAGAAAGCTACAATATATATCTGTATACATACTCTATGTAAGGGATACTGCATAGAAAATAGCCATTTAAAAAAAATAAAGTACAACACAAGCTGAACACTGAGACAGTATTACACAAATATGTAGTAATTTCAGTAACTGAGAGGCAAGAAACAAGTGAGAGTGAGTCAGAGCGATATGAAAATAATGCCAGTGTGTAGGCCGTAGCTATTAAATGTCCAAATATTTCATTAATTATAAGAGCAGTTCATCTTTTATTTTCTATTATTATTATGCCTGATTAGTTTTATTATGCATGGCAGTATACAGTAATCAATACTGTACTTTTTTGTTTATAATATAAGTTTTTTAGTATAACTATTAACTGGTAGTTGATGGAGATCCAATTTCAAGACCATATTCATGATTATTAAAATAATATGCAGTTATATACAAGTGTTGGGACAAATTAGAAAAGTGTATTCCAGAGAGCACTGTAATAAATACGCTTATACTATTATAGGCTCAAGGAAATAGAGTAGAGAGCTAAGTAATGTGCTTCTGTTGCTAAACTGCCAGGCACTTTCTGTTTTTCAGGGAAGTTATTGTGCAACTTGAGAATAAACACCAGATACCACATTTCTTCCTGAGATGTGACACACACAGCTGAGGGAGTTCTGAGACAGTAGCTCGTATTTAAATGCCATGACCAACACAGTCTTTGATGTAATCATTCCCCACATGTGATTCCAATGGCACTTTGCTTGTCAACGGAAAAGATGCATGGGTCCACTTGACTGTTGTGTTGTAAATCCCAGACTGAGTGAAAATGGCGCTTAAATGTGTAGCTGTATTTCAAACTGTGATTACATCTGTTGTGATTAATGGACTACCAATAGTAATAACGTTGTTTGGAAAACCACTGACACATGTGCAGTTGGTACCTGAATTTCCATTCGTTCTGTATTGCGGCCCCTCACTGTCAGTGATGCACAGACGAGCTTCTCCAGAGATCTTTGGTGTGCTTTAGGCTGTAAAGTGTAGCTGCAAATACTTTTATATCACCATCTTCATTTATGTTGAAAGACTCAATGATGTACTAAGAATCTCAGGTGTTTGGAGTTGTTGGGATAGTACCGAGGTTATGCTGGTTTCCTCATCAGCTGTCTGTGATGCTGTAGATATAGTCTCTGGTGCCACAGGAGGAGTGAACTCTTTGTGGGACGAATCAGGAACTTCTGGCTCGCCTGTAATCCCCTCGGGTGAACGTGTTGTCACATTAGCTTCTTGTGGATCATCACGGATTAAATGGAGGTGTGATTTTAACTTCTCTGAAAAACAATTGTAGCAACTTGAAGTGGTGAATACCCGATTAAGGACTCGGACAGACAAAGACTAACTAATTTGAACATGGCAAAGTGTTTTCATGGTCCTGTGCAATTTGGGTTTTTAGAGAAAAAAAGAGAACTTTTTGAACAGACACTAACCTGAACAAGGTGAGGTGTTTTCCATGGTCCAGAGCATTTTGTGATTGGTCTCTATAAAGGTGAGAACAGCTTCTACCTTGTAGAAATGTTGCTGAAGTTTCTCACCTGCCTGACCAGTGCACTCCTAAAAAAAACGAATGAATACAATAAAAATGGCACATTTTAACTAAGTTCCAGATTTTACCCAATTAAAAATTATGTAATTTTTTTGGGGTTACGCGTTATTTTGATAGTCCATTTAGACATTCTACTAACTAAAGTATCTACATGTCAACTAATTCTCTAACTCTTAGAGTATGTTTAGGGTTAGTAGAATAAGTTGACATATACTTGCATAGTTTCTGATACTGACAGTCTACTAATACTCTAATGACTGCTAGTTGACATGTAGTTGAGAAGTTACTTACTGTTAGTTGAATATCTAAAGAGGACCATCGAAATAAAGTGTTACCCTAATCACAACACTCTAAAATACAAAACTATTTTCATATGATGTTTATACATAAAAAAATAAATAATATTCTATTTGTATTCAGATAAACTGAAAACACTAAAACCATATATATATATATATATATACATATATACACTATATTACCAAAAGTTTTCGCTCACCCATTCAAATGATCAGAATCAGGTGTGCTAATC